>JAASAO010001301.1:0-100510 GCA_017311375.1 Mytilus coruscus
AAATTTTGACTAGGATGGAGAGTTGTCTCATTGGCACTCATACCGAATCTTCTTATATCTATTATAAGTTTTTTATGATAATTGGAATAAAATGCATTAAAATATTGAATTATTCCTTATGTGTAAAGGAGAATTCATTAAAAGTTTGTATTTAATGTAAAGGGCAACAACTGCAACGTATTACTCTTAAACGGAAACGTATTTACTCTTTATCTAGAAAATACAATATGAAAATATTGAATGCAAAGCTTTACAAGTATAGCCATTATAAAAAAAAAAAAACATTTTTCAACACAAAAATACACATCACTAATAAATATTTATAAATAAATGAAACCGAAATGTAATCTTATTTCATTCAACAATCTTGCAGTTTTAAAGTTCGAAACTAATTTTATTGCAGCATCTTAAAACGGGAAGTAATAGTTGTACATCCGCAAACAAAGTGTTGATGTATATATTCACGAATAATTCTGTCTGTCCGTCGGCTTACCTACCGGTTTGCATTGTAAGCGCAACTCCCCCCTGAACGGCTGGGCAGACATTTGATGAAAATTTCCACAGTTGTATAATACTACCTGATGATATGCAGACAGGATTATTATCCCGGTTTAACATGTTAAAGTTGAGAAAATGGAATCGTCTATCTTTTATATACAAATAGTATTGTCTATGTACTACGGTAGCCTATGTAGAATATTTCATTCTCTGTGGATAAATTTTACATTTTGAACGGACAGTCGTGCCGGGAGGATAATTCTTTTAGAACTCAGAACTTTTTTTAAGGCACGTATTAATTAAGAGACACTAATTCATATAATGATACGACTATGCTATACTTATTTAGATTATATCTTCTTCAGCTAAATTGGTCTGGCTTTACATTGTTTCTTATAATCTGGTGAGGGAAACTGCTAACATCATATAGTTACACATATAGACATAAAATTATGAGCCTTTGAACTGACGATCGTTTGGACAGGATATTTCCTATATAGCTCCAAATTGTTTGCAAGACATATGAAAATGCGACACATTTAACAAAACCACCATTAAGACCGTATTGTCCTTACCAGACACAAGTTGTTTCCTTTTTCCTTTTTTCCTTTTTCGATATTCAAATTTTGAAAAATATTATAAGACCAAACTGAATTTTTTTTTTTTCACAAAAAAAATTTTTTTCCCTCAAAATTTTTTTCCCACAAAATTTTTTTTCATAAAATTTTTTTTTCTCAAAATTTTTTTTCCTCAAAAAGTTTTTTTCCTCAAATTTTTTTTTCCTAAAAAATTTTTTTTTATTCAAAATGTTTTCCTCAAAAAATTTTGTTCAAAATTGTTTCCCTCATTTTTCTTCCGTTTCCTTATTCGTTTCTATTTCCTTATTCAATTTTCATTTCCTTATTCGGTTTTCATTTCCTTATTCAGTTTCTATTTCCTTATTCAGTTTCTATTTCCTTATTCGGTGTCTATTTCCTTATTCAATTTTCATTTCCTTATTCGGTTTCTTTTTCCTTATTCGGTTTCTATTTCCTTATTCGATTTCTATTTCCTTATTCAATTTTCATTTCCTTATTCGGTTTCTTTTTCCTTTATCGATTTTCATTTCCTTATTCAGTTTCTGTTTCCTTATTTGGTTTCTATTTCCTTATTCGATTTTCATTTCCTTATTCGGTTTCCTTTTTCCTTTTTCGATATTCAAATTTTGAAAAATATTATAAGTCCAAACTGAATTTTTTTTTTTCACAAAAAAATTTTTTTTCCTCAAAGTTTTTTTCACAAATTTTTTTTTTCCTCAAAATTTTTTATTCCTTAAAAAAGTTTTTTTCCTCGAAATTTTTTTTTTTAAAAAATGTTTTCCTCAAAAATTTTTGTTCAAAATATTTTTTCCCTCATTTTTTTTCCGTTTCCCTATTCAGTTTCTATTTCCTTATTCGATTTTCATTTCCTTATTCAGTTTCTATTTCCTTATTCGGTTTCTATTTCCTTATTTGGTTTTTGTTTCCTTATTCAGTTTCTATTTCCTTATTCGTTAAATCTTCAATCGTCAAATATGTAGAAAGTATTGATATAGACGACACGCGTATAACAGGAATAGAAATTCACACCATTCACTCCGAGAATATATATTGTTTCTGCGTATACTTACCTGCATCGTCAAAACCATTCGAACATTTTAGAATTTACGTTGAACGACTGTATGACATATACATGATATACTCTCAGCTAGGTACGGTCATCATTCTTGGAGATATAAACGCCAAAGTAAATGGTCCGAGATCATTAAATTCCGTTAGAGATAAACGATCAGAAACATTTGCGAAATTTTTGGACGAATTGCGTCTCGTTTCCTTACATTTACAATCCTTTGGGGAAGGAAATACATTTACATTCCAGTCGTATGAAAGTGGTCCATCTACTGCTATAGACCATATTTTGATATCAAAGGATAATATCAGTCTAGTAGATTCTGCACGAGTGTTAGACGATCATTCGTTTAATGTTTCGGATCATCACCCAATTATAGCCAAGCTAACATTAGACAATACAGTAATTGCAGACACGGAAACAATAATAAAACAATATAAGGTATCATGGAATAAGGCTCGAGAAAAAAACAATTTGGAAGACTTCTCGTTTGCAACTTCACAGTATCTGTGGGACGTTGAAATACCGAGTTTAGGATGTTCTAATCGTGATATAGAGTGTTATTTTTCAAATATCGTCGATGCAATACAACAAGCAGAAACAGAAACTTCACCACACAAAACTTTCGTAAAATATCTTAAACCGTACTGGACTCATCCTGTAAATGCGTTGCATGAACATATGGCTTCAAAACGTCAACTATGGATTTCTTATAATAGACCAAGGGGTGAACACATCATATTTCAAGAGTACAAATCTGCCAAAAGAAATTTCCGACGGGAATTACGAAATGCATATCAAAAGCATATGCAAGAGACATATGATTCACTCGAAAAGGATTTTGATATAGATCAAAAACGTCTCTGGTCATTTCTGAACAAAAATAAAAAGTCTAAAAGCTGCTTATCAAGACTAATTGTAAATGGGAGACAATGTTCGACCCAGGATGATATCTTAGATGGATAGGCAGAGCACTTCGAGTCAATTTTCAAACAAAATACCGAATCAGAACCGATAAGTGACAAGGAACGGGAGATAACCAAGACTGTTGAAGTTGTTCACAAAGATTTCAGAGGAACATTTTATAACAATACTAAGCTAAATATTACAGTTAACGAAGTGGAAAAGGTGTTGAAGAGCCTAAAAAACAATAAAGCGTCTGGATTGGATAACATCGAATATGAACATCTGAAATACGGTGGTAACAGTTTGAGAAATCACATGACAAAGCTTTTCAACTTAGTTTGTTTCAACTTTTATTCTCCCAAATCTTGGAAATCAAGTTTGATTGTCCCTTTATTTAAAGGAGGAAATAAATGTAAAAGTGATCCAAACTCATATCGAGGAATAAGTTTAGCACCGTGTATCGGAAAAGTGTTTGATAAAATCATTGATTTAAAACTTGAATTGAAAAAAGACAACAAATGCTTTCCAAACCCACAGCAAACGGCATATCAGCAGTGTCTATCGTGTTTACATACATCATTTAATATCCATGAATCCATTTAGCACCATCTTGAAAGACTAGAAAATGTTATAGTTGTTTTACTTGATTCAACAAAAGCATTTGATACGGTTTGGCACAATGGATTGTTGTATAAACTGCTTGAATATGGAGTAACAGGAAAATTATGGTTGCTTATAGCTAATATGTACTCGGACGCTAAAAGTGCAGTTCTTTATAATGGACAAATCTCACGTTTCTTCCCAGTTTATCGTGGTGTTCGCCAAGGGAGCAGCTTATCATCTAAATTGTATCTGTTATACATTAATGACTTGTTAGAAGAGCTCTCCGACTGTAGACGTGGCATACTCGTAACGGACATTCATATTTCATCACCCGTTCAAGCAGATGATATCGCTTTGATCAGTACTAACTGTTGCAACATGCAGACGATGGTAACAGTATGCGAAAATTATAGCATTGATTGGAAATTTAAGTTTAACCCACTGAAAAGCATTCAACTTAATTTTTCCAAATCAAAACAACATACGAATATTCTACTGTACAACAGCAGCATACAATTGGAAATTTCCGCAAGGCACGTAGGAGTGCTATTGAACAGTAACCTTAATTCTATGGACAGAACACTTCAAGCCTGCATAACATTACGATCTTCAGCATTAGGGTTAATCAAATCAGATTTACATCCTTCCGTTATCAGTATTGACACTTGTAACCGTATAGTTCGTCAGGTGTGTTTCACGAAAGCTTTTTTCGGATGTGAATTGTGGACCGAAATTACCAACACCGAGATTTTATTACTAGAACGTGCACAGCGATATGTGTGTAAATCAATACAGGGACTACCAAGGAAAACTAGATCTGATATGGTAAATGCTTTGATTGACTGGAAGTCCGCCGAGTCATACATAGATGAACGGAAATTATTATTTCTTGGAAAGTTAGTGTTAATGAAAGACTCAATGCTTCCGAAGCAGATATTTCTTACCCGAGCTATGGAATTTAAATATAACTGTGTGAAACACCAGCTTGGGTTTATTCCTGATATACATAGAATTTTGATCAATTATAGATTGTTAGACTTTGATACTTACCTGAGTACAGGTCATTTCCCAACTTACATTCAATGGAAGAAGAAAGTCAAAGTTGCCGTCCAAGAAACCGAGGAATCGTTGTGGCGTTTCAGGACACAAATAGACAAAGATTTTAAATTCTTCAGTCGTATACATACACTTTCAAAAGGTCTTCATCCTGCTTGGACTTTTAGCCGAAAACATCCATTACTTTTAGAACAGTGCCGTTTTATTGTCAATCTATATACCTTAACCCGTCCATACGAAGAACCGTATTTTCTGTGCAACAAATGCGGAAGGTTTTCGGTGATATAACTATTCACATCGTACTCTCTTGTGAAACTTTCCAGTCAAAAAGGGACAAGTTTTGGTGTGATTTAATAGATATAGGTCCAATCGAATTCAGTGCTTATCTACATAGTTTAACTGACGAAGACTTTTTTAGCATGCATCTTATCATGTCATACAGACTTCGATCTAGACGAAGATGAACGGACCATGTTTCAAAAGGCCTGCATTACAAACATATACTGGATGTGTGCGACTTGAATTGGATGAATAGAACAATTTCTACATATTGGACAATAATTTGTGTAAAAGATTCTACTGTGTGAACATTACTACTTTATTAGGCTGATAAACATTTAATTTTCTTCTCTGGTTACGCATTCTTCACGTTTATATTTTTATGTAAAGGTTAATTTTGATATATTGTTTGTAAATATACTGTCCTATCTTCCAACTTTACTTTAACTATCGATCTAACTAATGCTCTTCATTATTGGAGGAAATAAAGATATATATATATTTCCTTATTCAATTTTCATTTTACTTATTTGGTTTCTTTTTCCTTATTCGGTTTCTATTTCCTTATTCGATTTTCATTTCCTTGTTCGATTTTCATTTCCTTATTCGATTTCTTTTTCCTTATTCGATTTTCATTTCCTTATTCGGTTTCTGTTTTCTTATTCGATTTTCATTTGCTTATTCAGTTTCTGTTTCCTTATTCGGTTTCTATTTCCTTATTCAATTTTCATTTCCTTATTCAGTTTCTATTTCCTTATTTGGTTTCTATTTCCTTATTCAATTTTATTTCCTTATTCGGTTTCTTTTTCCTTATTCGGTTTCTATTTCCTTATTCGATTTTCATTTCCTTATTCGGTTTCTGTTTTCTTATTCGATTTTCATTTCCTTATTCAGTTTCCATTTCCTTATTTGGTTTCTATTTCCTAAAATGTCGAATTGTTTCTCTGATTAGAAGACATTTATTGGTCTTTAGTAATGACAATGCCTGACATGATGCTTGGGGCTAGATGAGCTAGAAAGTGAACTTCTGTGTTGTTGTTTTTTTTTCAATTCTTTGATAATATCTCCTCCAAAGCTGGTCAAAGCAAAAAAGAGTTTTTACTAATATGAAAATGATATCACCAAAAGATCCTTTGCGAGCATGCTTCAAAGACTCATAACTGCTCTAAAGGTAATCTGATAGAATTTCAAGCATGTCAAGTGGATATTATGAGCATCTACTTAGTGTGTCTAAATATCTAAAATGTTATAGTATTCAATATGAAAAAGGTATTGCAAAATTATTCTCTTTTTATTTTTTTTTTTTTTTTTTTTGTTATAATATATGGATACAAATATAAATGATACCAATACAGTATTTGTTGTGGTATGAAAGTGTAGTAATTAACATTTACTGTAACAATATTAATTCACACAAATTAAGAAATAAACACATGAATGAAAAAATGTTGAACATGTACAATGAAATATAGTTTTAGAAATCAATTAGGCCAGATAGGCCTTATAAATTTTGGTCTTTTTTTCAACATAATTGAATGACCATTTACACTCAGGACCTAGTCATTAGTAGGCAGTACAGATGTATTAAAACAACCTAGCATCATATTGCTAGAAGGGGGAGTAGCATTGTCCGGTAAATTTGTTCTTTTTTTTTAAATTTGATCAATGGACAAATAATGTTTGGTTCAAATCGAAATAAAATGTTTTTTTATCTCCCTATTACTTACATTGTACGTAGAATGGATACTACTTTGACAAATCCTTGTACATGAGAGTTGTCTGTAAAATCTTTATTTCACAAAGAATGAATTGCATAACAATGAACTGAGCTCAAAGCAAAGCACTTTAATAATACACTTAGACAGAGAGCTCAATCCAGTGATATACTTTGTACTCCAGGTCCTTCGTCAACATCCATCGACCAAAACCATATCTCACAAACATGACATACTACATGGTTGGATCAGAAGTACTGACAAAGACATGAATTTTATTATCGTATTTTAAGTATATATACACAGGTTAAAACTTTCGCAAATTTGTGGTAAAATCATTCAGTATCTAGCAACTATCAATCGCTTCATGCATAAATTGATATAGGTTGAGTGCCCCTCTTGTCGGAAATAAGAACATACCTCCACTTTATTTTAGTAAACTGATGAAGAAACATTCAAAACTATAAAATTTTATCTAAGACTTGTCAGTGTCTATTTACCATCGGCACTGAATCAATGATATATGTACATATATATACATGCAAGACTAAAATTAAAGTATATACGACTAAAACTGACATTCGGTCTTTACTACATCTTCATTCCCAAAAGTTCGCTTTATTTTTCCTTTTTTGTGTTTTGTTCGAGACTGTATATTGACCTCTAGATGTCTTTCAATTACATCCAGTTTGGTGTGGGTTTATGTTTGATTGTTGTAAGAATAAGAAAAAAGAAACCGAATAAGGAAATAGAAATCGAATAAGGAAACAGAAACCAAATAAGGAAATGAAAATCGAATAAGGAAATAGAAACCGAATAAGGAAATAGAAACCGGATAAGGAAATGAAAATTAAGGAAAAAAAATTTGGAAGAAAAAAATTTTTTTGAGAAAAATAAATTGAGGAAAAAAAAATTTTTGAGGAAAACAAATTTTGAGGAAAAAAAAGATTTTTGTGAACAAAAATTTTGAGGGAAAAACAATTTTTTTGTGAAAAAAAAAATCCAGTTTGGACAAACAACTTTTTTCAAAATTTGAATATCGAAAAAGGAAAAAGGAAACCAAATAAGGAAATGAAAATCGAATAAGGAAACAGAAACTAAATAAGGAAACAGGAACCAAATAAGGAAATGAAAATCAAATAAGGAAAAAGAAACCGAATAAGGAAATAAAAATCGAATAAGGTAATAGAAACCGAATAAGGAAATGAAAATCGAATAAGGAAATAGACACCAAATTAGGAAAAAGAAACCGACTAAGGAAATGAAAATTGAATAAGGAAATAGAAACCGAATAAGGAAATAGAATTAAACTGAATAAGGAAATGAAAATCGAATAAGGAAATAGAAACCGAATAAGGAAACGGAAAAAAAAATTTGAACAAAAATTTTTGAGGAAAAAAAATTTTTGATGAAAAAAAATTTTGAGTAAAAAAAATTTTTGAGGAAAAAAAATTTTTGAGGAAAAAAAAAACAGTTTGGACTTATAATATTTTTCAAAATTTGAATATCGAAAAAGGAAAAAGGAAAAAGGAAACAACTTGTGTCTGGTATTGTCCTTTTCAGATTATACCTTGATCTGAATTAGTCTAAAATGTTAGTCTGTAATTTTTGACTGTTTATGTTGTTATTCTTATCCCTGAAATATGACATAAAGAAAAACTAAATGTTTCATGGAAGGGGTAGTAGCTATATACGATGCTAGCTCTTAGTTGTCTCTCATTTCTGTTAAACTATGACACAATATTTTTTTTTTTATTCTTTGCAACTGCTCACACCATAGTTTTTGAATACCCAACAGTTCTAAACGGACAGTCGTTTGGACAGGTAGATTCCTAAATACCATCAAATTCGTTTGCAAGGCGTATACAAATACGTCACAATACGCAGAAATACCAATAAAACAATGCAATATTTTTTGGATAATGCTTTTCTTCCGAAAAAGTCTGAAAAAATTATCCTTCAATTTATATGTCATTATCCCGGAAATACTCAATTAGTAAATGTGATGCTTCAGTTATCTCCATTTTCTTTTCAAAATGACACAGTATTGTTTCTTATATTTTGTGCAAACTGCTCAAAATGAATAAAAATTCATGATAAAGGATTATACAATGCTTGTCAGTCATTACGATCATTCGAATTCAACGTCCATTTTAGGAGGTTCTACATAGGCTACCGTAGTACATAGACTAAGTCCTCCTTCAGTTATTATAGGATTGGTTTATACGAATGCTTAATAGCAGACTGAAAAAGACCTTTATTAAAAGTATTCAGTTCGATTCCGTTTTACCGGTACATGAAAGTCAAAATCTAACGTACATATACAGGTTAGCGCCGCCAACTTTCAGATGATCCGTACATATACGTCTGTCTTTCCACTTTTATTTTATCAGGAACAGGAATATATTTCCAATATGAAGGAGAACAATATGGGATAAAAAGTAACTTTTAAAGTAAGTAAACTACTCGATTCCATTCTACAGTGATAAAGATTACCGATAAATCAGTATTTACCATATAAACATGCAAACCATTCAGATAGTAACTTTTAAAGTAAGTAAACTACTCGATTCCATTCTACAGTGATAAAGATTACCGATAAATCAGTATTTACCATATAAACATGCAAACCATTCAGATGCAAACTTTTGCTAATGTTGAATGCCTCATTATGACTTTGAGACTTTGAACAGCAATAAAAACACTCACCCGTTTTGAATTATATCTCGAATTAATATTCAATATCCTTTCTTTTTCATCATCAAAAAAACAACCAATTTTAGGATATATATACTGAGTAAAAAAAGTTAGGCATCAAATATTTTTTTAATATCATATTTAATAAAGAGCTGCTCCATGAACCCATCATACGCCTGTTGTCCTTTTAGTTTTGATGATTTTTCAACGAATAAAGTTCTATAACTCCGAAATGTAATATCAGAAATCTATATAAAAAAAAGGGAGCTTATTTCAATAGATATAAACAAGTCACCATAGTTTCATGAAAACTATTGAAAAGCGTTGTTGACTTATTGTCTGAAAACTGGATGTCCCCCCTTTTTGTAAATAAAAACTCGAAAACATTAAATCAAAAAATTATAAAAATCGAAAGGGAGCTTACGTCAACGGATATAAACAATTCACTAAAGTTTCATGAAAATTGGTTAAAGCCTTTTTGAGTTATTGTCCGAAGTGTTGACGACGGACGGACGGACAGACGGACGGACAGACAGAAAACGGTATACCATAATACTTCCAGTCTTAGACAGGCGTATAAAAATCAATTAGTGTTCTAATCTTAACAATAGACAAATTATCGTAACAAAGAAAATCAACCAAAAGACGCAATTCTAAATCGAAAAAAAAAAATTATAAAAACTTTATTTCCGCTACTTTGAAAATTGCGGGTTTTTAAACGAGATATATGTTGCTAAACATTTTTACTATATATCATGAAATAAAAACATATATATATCTATTCTATTCATTGGCATTTTTCTTTAAAAATCGTGATTGATTGTTGGTTGCTTAACGTCCACTGTCAAATATTTCAGGCATATTCCGGACGTTTAAAAATCGTGAAAAATTAGTGGATGAATTGAATTAAAATATTTATACAGATAGATAAGCATTACACTGTACATTTTCAGAAGTTTTATACGGCATGTCCGATGACTGTAAGTAATAGCATATCATTTATATAAACACATCGTATATGAACTTGACATCTGTTAGAACTTTTCGGAACACAAAGGGTGTACAATTTACATCAGATGATAACCTATGTGTCGGAAACGCGATGCTAGAATATAAGGTCGTTAATGGCTCTTCCTTCACTTTTATTTGTTTAAAGGCTAATTAGCAATGACTGAATGGTAACAGATTTATTTGGTTCAGTTGCACATACGGCTTATTTCCATACATAACAACAAAAGAAAGGGCTTAAGAGTTGTAGTTAACAAACTATTTGAAAATTTTGAGTTTCTGCTGTATCAGTAATATTCAAATTTGGTTTGTGATAATGTTCGTGTAGTTGTACATTATGGAATTGAGGTTTCCCATTTAAGATTTAAAATCACTGGCCCCAGACAAGTTTAATTTCATCTAATGAAAGGTATTATAGGATCACTTGTGTTAGATTTGGTAATTAATTCATCTTTTTAGATTATAAATGTATGCCAACATATTCTCTTATCCACAAGTGATATCTATTGTCAATTCCTTATTTCTTTGATTTAATTTATTCGATATATATTTTTGAACAAAAGTACTTATCTACAAAATCATCAATCATCAATGCCCTACCCTCATTTTGAAATTGAAAACGGACTTCGAAATTTAGATTTCGACAGCTACTATTCTTATTTCAGTATTAGTTCAATGAAAAGATGACTAAATTTTAAGCAATACACAAAAATGACAATTCATCAATATAATTTACCATCTCAAATAAAAGATCTGCTGATTGATACTTGTAGACATATTTACTTCATAAAATTGAAATTTCCAGGATAAGAGTTTTCGTAAGACTAAATTATCGGCATAAAGGTAATTCCCGGATAAGTGTATGACATACGTAATGTCTCGAGCATAAAGTATAAAAAATAAAGCAAATTGTTTCTTTCCATTCATTTCAAAATGTAGGGAAAACCGTTTTGCAAAAGGCAAAACATGGCTATTATAAAACCCGACTGTTATTTTGTGACAAAACAGATAGACACACACAAAAATTGATACAGAATAAAAGCTAAAATATGTTGAAAGCTATGGTGGCCGGTTAAAGCCATTTCGCGTTTTCGCGTTTTCGCGATTTCGCCTTTTCGCCTTTTCGCCTTTTCGCGATTTCGCGTTTTCGCGTTTTCGCGATTTCGCGTTTTCGCGTTTTCGCGTTTTCGCGATTTCGCGATTTCGCGTTTTCGCGTTTTCGCGATTTCGCCTTTTCGCCTTTTCGCGTTTTTACGATATACATGTTATTATAACATAACATTTTAAATATAATTGGAGACAAGACTACAAAGTATGTCATTCAAATGATTGTCATATAAATTTCATATCTGTGGTTTACTTTAAATATTTTCATAAATTAGACAATTCCTTTACATTCTTTGTTTCAAATACTCTAACAAGTCATTATCTTTTAAAAGTGTCAAATTTATAAGTTAAGCCACAATGTAAACTATAGGCGGTTTTTGTTGTTGTAATTATATTTTGTTTATATACATCTATTGTTTACATGTGTATATTAGTAGATTAATTATGTTTTAGTCATGTAGTTGATATTGTATTTAGAGAGCCTTATTTAAAATTGGTTTAATCCAAATGAATTACTCTCTTTAAATAAAGATATTATCATTATTATTATTATTATTATTATTATTATTATTATTATTATTATTATTATTATTACTGAACAAATTTTAAAACAGGTGCATTTGTATAAAATGCCTTTGAGTATACAATTTGCTTGAAATCATATTTTGACATTTTAAAATAGTTGACCAGATTCAGTTTCTCTATTTGTTTTGTTAATCTGGTTCTGACACGGGGGATTGTTGTTATTGTCTACCGCTTCAAGAGTATATCCCTTGTCCCTTGGTGTCTCCTGTAGATGAACAAATTTCCATCTTTGAAAATTTGAAATATTAATCAATGCGTTTAGTAATATATGGGAAACACAGTCTACATTTACATGAATTTTCCATAAATCCAGGTTACTTTTTGTTTAAATTAAAAGAACATGCGACAGGTTTAGGATATCTTTGCTAAGATCAACCTACGACAGTTTTGAGGCGAGGTCTTGGATAGTCCTAAGAGGATCATAAGACATGTCATAAGATATTCTAGTATCTTATAACAGGTCTTAAGATAGCCTCATGAAACCGTCCCAAGTTTTATTTGACAAAGTCTTATCTCCACAATGTATTAAATTTTAAACTTTTTCACACAAACTAATTTAAATATTAAAATTTTAGATTCACAACAAGAGCATTAAATGAATGATTATGTATTTTAAGTAACCATGGCGATAATAATCATTAATTTCATTTATTTTAAAATGTCCAAACTACAACTTCCAGCAAATTGTATGTTCAAAGGCATTTTATACAAATGCATCTGTTTTAAATTTGTTCAGTAATTGTCAACAAAGAATGTGAAGAAATTGTCTAATTTATGAAAATATTTAAAATACGTCACAGATATGAAATTTATATGACAATCATTTGAATGACTTATACTTTGTAGTCTTGTCTCCAATTATATTTAAAATGTTATGTTATAATAACATGTATATCGTAAAAACGCAAAAGGCGAAAGGCGAAATCGCGAAAACGCGAAAACGCGAAATCGCGAAAACGCGAAAACGCGAAAAGGCGAAATCGCGAAATCGCGAAATCGCGAAAACGCGAAAACGCGAAAACGCGAAATCGCGAAGTCGAAAACGTGAAAACGCGAAAATGCGAAAGGCGAAGTCGAAAACGCGAAAACGCGAAGTCGAAAACGCGAAATCGATTTCGCGTTTTCGACTTCGCCTTTCGACTTCGCCTTTCGCGTTTTCGCGTTTTCGACTTCGCGATTTCGCGTTTTCGCGTTTTCGCCCTATAGAATATGAAAGGCGAAAACGCGAAAACGCGAAAACGCGAAATGGCCTTAACCGGCCACCATAGAAAGCAAAATTCAAGGTCATACCTAGATACTTCCTTCTATGTTTGATTTTAAAATTACCAATGTTACAAATAACTCTTATAACAAGCTAAATAAAATTTGATTCTACAAACGTTATTTGTCATACGTAATATGCTTGTTTCGGTCATTGTTCTTCGCCATGAAATATGATTACAAGCGCCTTTGTTAAACCAATTTCCAGTCTGTTTTATTGACTAGTTTAGGTGTTAACAATAAAGATAAGAATTTTACAAAAGATAATAATTATTGTAAAATATTTTACAAGTGTTTATTCTGTAAATAACAAAATAAGCTCTCTATACAACAAAAACTTGTCAAGTATTTGTACATAGGATTTCAAATCATGAAAGTAATCTAATCATTAACATTATCACAGTTTTGTATTCATCCTTAGCATTGTTCAAGCTTCCGATGCCTATTAATTTACATCTGGATATTTGTGAGGACATGGAGAAGACAGTCAATATTTTTGTTTCTTTAATATTTCTTAAAATGTCAAAACTATACAAAGTTCCATCGAGAATAAATTATTTGGTATGATCAGAAAAGACTGTACAGCCTTGATGCTGCACTGGTTTCATTATTCTTATCACGTGCAGCAGTTTCTAGAAAAGCATCGCTAGCAGATTGTAGTTCACCCAAAAACTGGTGAGCTATGCCACACATAATGAGTGTATTTAAGGAACCAGGACGTGACACGAAAGTTCCGAATTCTGAAAGTGTCCATTGAACATGTTGAAGTTGTTGTAAAGACTGTCTGCAGGACGTAATGTCATGTAGATGGTAGCAATATAGGAAGCTGAGGAAATG
The DNA here is from genome assembly GCA_017311375.1 of Mytilus coruscus. NCBI lineage: Eukaryota > Metazoa > Mollusca > Bivalvia > Mytilida > Mytilidae > Mytilus > Mytilus coruscus. The sequence goes on from JAASAO010001301.1 coordinate 14,199, forward strand.
TGCAAACGGTAACGGATGAAAAGTCGTAAATTTGCCCGTAACATCTTGTTGTAATTCTTGTAGAATTAATGATGAATTGTGGTCAACTCGAAAAGAACGAGTTGTTAATGATTTTAATATTGTATGAAGTTTTTCTTTATTCATTAGTTTCACAACATGTTGTTTGATATAATGAATTGATCTATTATTAAAAATCTCAGATAAATCTTCTCGTCTGTGTATTTCTGCAATGTATATGTTATTACAGTTAATGAGGCTAAGTAATTTTTGTTAACATAGAAGAAAGAAGCTAACATCAGCAATCCTGATACTGCATCTGAATATAAACCGATCATTAAATGACTAAGATCATATTTGTACATTAAGTAATGGCGTTTGTTTGTTAACCTATAGGGATATTTTGTTGTTTCTGGAACAAGCTTAAATGCTGCTGATAATTGTAAAGCGAATAACTCTTTGGATAAACCAGTTCTAGAATGATGAAGAAAATTAGACAGCAGTCTTGAAAAGCTTTCCACTCTACCAAAATTAATAATTGAACAATATGTTGGCATAAAATGTTGTAAACATCTGTTGTTTTGCTAATAATTGATTCATTAATCTCGTAGCACTGGCTTTGATAATCTTGTAGGGTCTCAGAGGATACAAAACAATGAATTCCTCGCCCATATAAATTCTTGAGTATGGTGGTCAATTTTTCTTTGTTATAAGTATTGAACCGTAAAAGGAATAAATTATTATCAGGAATAAAATAATGTGACAATATTGAGTATCTTACACAGTAGATCAGTCTTTGTAGACATGCCATAAAACATGGTATCAAATTATCTGGTCTCCATACATATGGGTCTGTTTCTTCTGAAATCCAAAACATAAGTGTTTTTAAGAAATATGAACACAACAAACCTTTCAAATCCTCATGTTTCTCTAGTATTTCCTTCAGCAAGATTTTTAACATAGCATAACATAATAATTGTGTATGGCTGAAGGAAAATATAAGACTTTTTCCGCTACAGAAAATGAAATTCGCCATTCAAGGTTTTCATTTATGGATCCTTTGCAGCCAATTGGAACAAATAAAACACCACAAGATATTATTTTGGAAATAAGTTCAGGTGAAGGCCATGATGTACGAGGTCTACTAACCCATGTTTTTGCTTGGCATATCCATGTGTCGCATTTAAGACAATATGCTAGATCATATTGATCTTTTCCATCTGTTATACACGGACCATGAATTTTGAAGACCTATATGCATTTGACAAATGAAATAGCTTATAAAGTTCACTTGAAAATGCATATCCCAGATGATTTTATCTAACATATTCAAAAGTGAAACAGAAACGCTGACTAGTTCTTGATTTTGATGATGAGTTAGAAGATATAATTGTGTAAAACCTGGTGGTGTGTCATCAGTATTCATAATAAACGGTAGCCCTTTGCCTTCAATAACAACTTCCATTTCTGATTCATACACTTGAGCGCAACGATCAATAAACATTAGATCTAAATCACTGCCGTTTAAATTGAGTCCTTCACCTTTACTTCCACTTGTTATCAAAGTATCGCTTCTTCCAATGTCACGTATAACGAAAGCCAACCTCCTGATTCTCACCTCTTCCTCAGATCCAATCCTCTGGCAAAGATATTTGTAAAAATTCAACGATTCGCTTGTTTCTATTGACATTTCCGCCATTTTCAGCATGTCAATCTACAAAACAGAATACTATATTTTTGGGAAAATATGACTGCCATTGTATTAAATATATAGCCAGTCAAAACGTCTGCATATCAAGTCTTTGCAGAAAACAGTTTGTGCTTTATACGTAAAGAAAAAAACCAGATCCTTCAGGTTGATTTTTAGCACGCTAGTAAGTTTTATCAAATTATTTGTTATAATTCATATATTTTCAATATGTTTAATATTTCAGAAGACAAATATCTTCACCAGGCGTGTTGCTATCCTAGTGATACTCGGATATAACATTTTATAGCTTATCTAAAAAAGTAGTTATGCTGCGTAATCTTCGTATTAGAAGTTCATATTTTCAAAAGAATGTCTTGTTTTTAAGAAGTGCCTCTAGTTTGGGACTCAGGGACTGGTTTTAAATTGCTTTTGATCTTGAGCAGATTGACTGTGTTGATGAGTTTGAAAGTGGTTATTGTAGGCATTGATCAAGGGTTTTGTTTTCACCCTAAGAAGCATGAAAGGTTTAAGATAAGATTTTGATTAACAATATTTTCCGAAAGTTTGTGAAATTAAATCCAACCTAAAAATACACTTGAAATTTGTTAAAACCTCTTACTTTTAAGTGTTTCTTGAAGGTAACTTTTCATTTGTCATTGTCTTATTTGGTTTGTGTTTCCGGCTTCCGTTGTCATTGAACTACCGACATTTTGTCTGTTATAACTTGCTTCAAATTCTTGACAATAAATAACTGATATATAAAGTGACTTTCAAACAAAAAAAATTACACCAACGGAATATTTAGATGAGAAATTATAACCGGGAAAACGAAAATGGAATGGAATTTAGTGAAAAAGAAGAAAATTAAAAAACATTTTAGGGTTTTTTCGATTCATTTCTGATGTACATGTCCATTTTATTTTTCGTGCGATTATGCATATTTTCTTGATATAACATAATTGCTCGAATATTTTACTCAGTATTTCAACATGTAAACCTTCGCTTAAAATCCTCTTTGTCAAAATTCTAATATAGTTAAATATATTCAGAACCTACACATACATTTCCAGCTGCGATTTCTTTTTATGGGGTCGGGATTTATTTTACACAGGGTATTTTTCTTATGAACAGTTATTTATTTAAAGAAAATAAACTTAACAACAATAGATGAGGGTATCGATGAGGTTTACAGAAAAGAGAACAAGGAACAAAAATTTAGAATATAGAAATCCGGGAAGTGTATTGTTTTACTCCATTATTTATTTGTAAACTTTATAATTTTGTCTGTCTATTTCCTTCTTTACCTTCACTTTCCACTCGTAGTAAATTTAACTTTACTTTTAAGGATGTATTCTTCTGACGCTGACGTTTCAGTCTCGTTGAAATCTCGTTCTGGAAGTATTTCCAAAACATGATACAAGTGGAAAATATCAATGAATTCAAAAATATTATAATCAAACTTAACTCTGTGAAAAAATTGTGTATTTTCAATAAGCAGTTTTGAGTAGTAAAATTTGCAACTTTTATAACCAATCAAGTCAGTCTCTTTAGCCAAAATGTTGAGAAAATGGATGAGGGTATAAGAAATGATTTTACCAGAAGCGTGTACATCCCATATAATTTTTTCCTTTCAAATTTCTTAGATATGTATTTTTCAATCATTTATAACAAAGAAGTTGAAATAATATGCTTTTGTTCTTAAAAAAGAAAAATCCCAAATTTACAAAATTGACTGCATAGGAAATTTGACACGAAAAAACAACAAAATTTTATAAAATTTCTTATATCAACAGCTACCTATAGTTTTCTTGGGTTAGATTTATTCAGATTGGTCCACATCATCTTTAGTGAAAGTATGAAAAAAGTTTAATTGTGAAACTGTGATTTTTTCATGATAATAGCCCAAAATGGGTAAAAATGATGAAAATGGGAAAATCATCAAAATTGGGTACTTTCAAATGGCCGTAGCAAAAAGAAGTGCACCACCATATGTTTTTCTTCACCAATTATTTTTTTATAGTCATATTAACCCAAAAATCAATTTTAGGAAAAAGTTTACTTCTAGAAATATTTGGCTCCTCAGAGGTGTTCATACACTTAACATTGGCACCTTTTTCTTTCAAAACGATGAAAAAATAAAAGGATTTTGTAAGATTTTCAAAGATGACATATTAAACTATATGTAATCAAATTATGGAAAGAAAAGTAGGGGTTAGTGGGAAAAAAATTTAATGGCACTACATGGATAAAACCAGAGGATTCCGAATATCTGGACGTCGCGTACGGTGTTGGTGATAATACGGGCTTTGCTTTCCAGTTCGCCTTTGTAGTATTTGTTCGTAGTTTCGGAATTGACAACTTTATAAATATATATATATCAAAATGAGCCTTAATAAAAGTAGAAATCAAATATGCCTGAAAATCATTACTTTTTTCATTTTGTAACTCAATTGATCCCTTCTAACACTGATTTTGAGCGTGTGGACAAGTAACACGCAACAAATGACCAGCGTTGTTTTAATGCTCTTCTCATTTTTTTTAAACTTAAACAAAAAAAAAGAGGTATGCATAGAAAGAGCAGTCTTTGGTGCTGATGACGTATGTTTTATTTATGACGTCATTGTTAACTGGACGCGTCTGACCGGGACGAAGGGTGCACTTTATTTTGTGGCAGGCCGGAAAAAGTAAAAAAAAATGGAAAGGGGAGAAGGTAAGAGTCATTTAAAAAAATAATTCAAATATATTATTCCATAAAATGATACATCATTTTATTCCTTATATGACAAGGAAAAAAACAGTAAAGTTTTGTTACAATATTCCAAAAGATCGTCGCAGAATTTACGAATATTCGAAAATTTGATTTCTGTCACAAAACACAAATTTCTCATTTTATAAGGTGCTCTTAAAAATTCGAACGAATGCTGCATACATAAATCACATTTTTTGTATCCATCGTTCATGTGTCAAAATTGTACAATAAATATATAACTTTCTATATCTTCCAGTAGTAAATATTATTTAAGTTATGTCCTTTACTGCTAAATTTATAAACTCCGTTGAAATGTCACACTTGCCGTTTTTGACGTTTTCGACGTATTAATTTAGTGTTATATGAAAAACAATAGCCATTTTGCGGTCTTTTTTACGATCCTAAATTTTATATAAAAGTGAAAAGATGTTTTTAAAGTGTGAGAAAAGTATGTAAAAGTTGCAAAGTAAAATATTAAAAAGAAAAAAAAGCGCGATCTTTTGTTTGTGTCTAGTCAAAATGTCACAAAACGCCATTTTTACATTTTAGTAAATAGTATGATAAGTCAAATATAACTGTTGTAGAGGGGGGAAATAATTTGAAATTATAGCACAAAACAAACGACATAACATAACAATTTAATTTTAAGGGATTCATTTGAACATATTTTCGACTATTTGTCGAAAATATTAACGACACAATCAGCTACTACTTTTGTCTAGTCATAATGTCACACCATGCTTTTTTTACTTGTTTTGACGTTTAATTTGACATATACATGTAGTGCTTAACGTCGCAACTCTTTTTCCTACATATTTCATGTAAAACCATGATTTTTATCCGTTTACGTGTTCATAGTTAAATTTCCTTTTATTTGCAGTTGGCAATTTATATCAAATTATTTTGGTGTAGTAAATTTTGAGTTTGCTTTCAACAATTGATACTTAACCTTTAATACAGGTGATGAAATAAACGCTTCAGTTGATAATGTTATCCAGAAACTATCAAAAGCAGAAAGAAGAAAACAGCAGAAAAGAGAGTGGTTCGAAAAAAATTAAAACAAACTGTTACAATCAAAGAAAGAGAAAAGATCTTTGCTCAAAGGTGATACAATATAATTTAAAGAATGTCATTTCTCTTTTAATTTAACTGCACTCGAAAATAATATGCGCCGCTTTTGCCTTTAATTTGGTCCTACACGTAACAAGCGTGCCTTCATAGACATGTATGTTGCACCATGAAAAAAAAAAAATCTGTCTCTTTAAAAACCGGTACTTTTTATTACACACAAAAACCAAAGAACTGTAAAAATTTAACATAATTATTTAAGCGAAGAACCATTTACTAATATATATCTAGTATAATATACAGTGCGTGTTTTCAAGGAACAAATTTTGACCGTAAAATGGGGGTCCACTACCTAAGTCGATAATTCCTACTTACATGTAATGTGTCAATGGTGTTATATAGGCAAAGAACGAAAATACACAAACAAACAATTTACAACATTTCCGTAATAAATCGCGTGTAAGTAGAGTCTGACGATATCATGCATTTATACATGTAGGTACATAGTATATTAAAAACGAATCGATTTTGTAGGTTCAAAATCTGTATCTGCTAGCGCCATTCGCAAAAGAAACCAAAGAGTAAAAGAATTTATAATAAAAGAAAATTGTAAAAACAGAAAAAGAAAGGAGAGGGAGCAAAATAAATTAGAATGTGAAAAGCGACAGAATTGCCTTGAAAAGAAGTGCGAATATCAAAGAAGAAAAAGGGGGAGCTCTTTTGTTACAACAACAAAAACTGAGAAAATCCCACCTTTCTCTAACAAAATGAGAAAACACAGAGCAATAAAGAAATTAAGAAAAAGCCTTCCAGACTCACCAGGAACACGCATTTCTACACTAGCGGCATATCTCAGAAATGAAAAATCACCAACAATAAAAACACTGCAAAGCTCCAACATCATATACTCACCAGAGGAAAAAATGAAAAAACCAACTAGGTCTGGCTGTTCTTGAAGATATGAAAATAGCAATTTCAGAGACAAAACTTAAAGAACAGACCAGGCCAGATTATCCATGAATGTTTTAAGCGCGTCAGTAAGCGGCAACTGCGTAAAACAATTACGATCAAAACTGTCCCTAGCAAAAAAATTGGGTGTACCTGCAAGGCGTATAAGCTCCGGATTTACACTTCGCAATAAAATTTCTAAAACTATATCATCGTCTCAGGTATATACAAAAAGAAAAGTAAGAACAGATGCCCTTTCGGATGCAAATAAAACTTAATTCATGACTTTTGGTGTTCTCCGGAAAACGGGTTTCATGATAAGAAATGTCTAGATAGAAATTGTCCGAATTGCGGGTGAAACTTCTCAATTTCTCCAATGAAGAACTAAAACTGATGACTCAGTGAAAATATTAATTGGGAATGTTTTGAATATATCAATCAAAATACAAAACACGGACCAAAAAAGAAACTTATGCTTGTGAAAAAAAAACCACAAAACCTGGCTTAATGGTTCAGTACCTACAAAAGTTACTTGGAACATTTCCGGCGCATAATTTTAGAGCAAAATGGCAAAACAATCAATTAAAACATTTGGTTACAAATTTACCGCAAAATCACGTTATATCTGTTCATGACTATTTCGGAAAATTATAAGTGCAAAGAGAGACGAACTACAGTCAAGTTATTTTCAAAAGACAGAAGCTTCTTTACACGTTTCTCTGTTATACAGACATGCAATATTAGAAGTTGACGGTGTCGAAAGCACCCTTGAAGACCCTTATATAGTAACAGAAAACTTTTTGTAATATCAGAAGATAAAAACATGATCAGTATTTTACTTTTCAAGTTCAAAATATATATCTGAATATTTGTCGTCAATATCCTGTCATGTGCATACAATGCACGAGTTTTGCGATGGATGTAGTTGTCAGTACAAGAGCAGACATTGCTTAGGTCATCTTCGCAAATCGTTAGATGAACTAGGTTATAATAATCTTATTCGGAACTTTTTCGAAACGTCTCATGCTAAAGGCCCACAAGACGCAGCAGGAGGACTTGTAAAAATCAGACAGATTTAGCAATCGTTCGAGGAACAGCAACTATACAAAATGCTCATGATTTATTTGAATTTGTCAAAAGCAATCTTTCCGTCCCGAAATCAAGTCATTGTAAACGTCGTTTATTCAAATATACTGAAAACATCAATAGAAATTTCCGGATGTTTAATAAACCAATACCAGGAATTCGTAGCGTGCATCAGGTAGTTGTTGATAATGACCATCTTTTAATAAGATCTTTATCATGTTACACTTGCAATAATTGTTTAGAAGGTAACATCAACGAATGTGAAAACACAAACATAATAGGAACATTTTCTCCGATACCAATTGTCCCGGAAATCGGAACGGTTGACGAAGACCAAACTGATGAGACTGATATCGAAGTTCCAATTTATGAACTAGTATCTAGATCGACCATATTTGCTGTCCTTTGTGACGATGATGAGTTTGATTACTACCTATTAAAAGCTCAATCTGAAAGTTATCAGTTAAAGAGTCGTGAAACAGATAGTTGGGGAGTGTCTTATCAACCTGGAACTAACGTTATCAAAGGAAACTATTTTATGCAAGGTGAAAATCCACTACATTTCAAAATGATTAAAAGTATGGCCTCGTTCCTTCAAATTCATGCTTATATATATGCACTGATGTTTGTGTACGTAGAGGTGAAGTTAAACTTTCTGAAGATATTCACCAGAATATACTTAAATGTGTTGAAATGAGTACTTATGTGTAATAGATCATTTGAATAAAATTCAAAATATTAGAAATATGCAAAATTTTAACATGGACTAAAATAATTAGAAATGGGTCTCCATTGAGATAGTATATATCTGCATGACAAATATATATATATATTATGGGTAAAAATGAGGCTGAAAATGCACTCAATATTTATATTCAATATTTTGTCTATTGAGACATGGTTCTAAAATGTTCCTCATAATTTCCTAGCGGTTTCACTGTAACGTGTTGTATGAATATCTGTGAAAGAGTGAAATCGGTAGGAACTAAAAAAAGATTTGAAAAGAGTTGCTTAGCAATTTAAAAAACACAATGGCACAATACTTTAAACATTATTTTATTTGCACGAAATAAAGAAGGACGACGTAATTTATACAATGCGTGAAAATAACGTCAAATTAATGTTACCAAAACTAACACCAACACCGTACGCGACGTCCTGGCAAAATTCAAAAACAAGAGGAGCGAATATCCTCAATATAAACTATTTGTATTTTCATTTCAAAATGACTTTAATTTTCATTTTATGAAAACTTTCGGTTTCACTTTTATTTATATGTACGTATATTTATACTTGCTATTTCACTCCTTATTACAGTTATTGCTTTTAAAACGATATTTCCCCATGTTTAGTGTTCTGCCTTTTATCCTGAAAACTATAGATAGATAGTCCTTTAGATAGCGAGAAGGATCAGCAAGACTAGATCTATAAATAAGTCAACATAGCCGAAATCGTCAGTCGACTCCTTATTGGAGTTCCTGTTCTTTAATGACGATGTTAACCAATATTTTAAGTTTTTACCTATTGTCTTGAAAACTATAAAAGTCAGATAGACACTGTAAATAGCAAAATGTCCAGCAAGACAACATCTACAAATAATTTAAATTTTGCAGAAATATATAGTAGACTATTCATAGGAGTAATTGCCCTTAAGTGACAATTTGTTTACGGTTTTAGTGAGATAGAGAGAAACTGTTAACAGAAAAAATATCAACAATACAAGATAAAAATAAGGATTTTTGTAATGAATTCTATTCTAGTTCACATGTTGGAAAGTGTCATTTTTGAAGATGCGCATAGACCTAGGTGAGCGACACAAGCTCTTTAGAGTCTCTAGTTTTATACAACAGCTACGTAGCTATATCAATTGCTAGATTATGACTATCCCTATAGTGTCCCCATAGTTATTACTGTCTTTTCGGAAACAGTACTAGTCTCGTGTTTTCATCCAAAAGATTTGTTACTTTATCAAACTATACAAATTACTTTGATTCATTGAACAACTTTCACCATTGATAAATTAAATCAGGATATTGTTTTCCATTTTCAACTCTAACTGTCCTAAATGATGTTAAAGAATATGTAGGATTACCAGTTTTGCTGTTTATTCCAAGCTCTTTTGTGAGACATTCCAAATAATGGTTTTACATTGTTTACATATGAAGACAATATTATTGGAGGCTTTATCTGCTGGAACCTGCTGTAATCCTACATATTCTTTATCATCATTTACAAAGGACGAAATTTAAAAATCACAAATTTGTCCTTCTTTCTTTTGTAGTAACATCAAAGAAAACGAAGAAAATCTATCGTCATTATACTGGATACAAAAACTTCACAAAACTCCTTATAAAGAACGATATATAGCTGGATCATCAAGATGCTAGACTAAACATCTTTCTAAAGTGCTGACTACTATTCTTTCTACAGTAAAAGATTCCTTCAGAAATATTGTGATGAGATATATTCAACCAGTGGTGTCAATCAGATATGGATTCTTAAAATTCTAAAGATCTACTGCTAAATCTTAGATCATAATCTCTGCAATTTTGCAGCAACTTTAAAACTTTTGATTTTTCTACGCTTTACACTACTATTCCCCATGCTCAAATGAAAGATCGACTTCACCACCTCATCAAACAGAGCTTTTCTATAAAAATGGGAATCGTAGATATAAATTTCTTGTTTTAGGTTATAATAATTCTTATTTTGTGAAGAACCACACTGATTCTATCAGAAAATATACTGTAGATGGTATCAAAATGCTGGACTTTTGATCCACAATATATTTGTTGAGTTTGGAGGATTGATATTTCAACAGACAGTTGGTATTCCAATGGGTAAAATTGTGTACCCCTACTGGCCGATTTGTTTTGTACTCGTATGAAGCAGAATTCATGCAGAACCTTCTAAAAGACAAAAGCACCTTGGGAAATTTTTGAATTTTACTTTCAGATATATTGATGATGTCCTATCAATGAATAACCCATATTTCAGTCAATACTTACATCTCATATATCCCAGTGAACCTGAAATTAAGGATACTACTGATACTAGAAGGACTGCTTCATACCTTGATCTTTCCTCAGTATCGACACAGATGGACGACTTCACACTAAAATCTATGCCAAACGGGACAATTTCAACTTCCTAATTATCTATTTCCTATTTCTCAGCAGTAACATACCCTCTGCCCCATCGTATGGTGTTTACATATATCAGTTTATACGTTATGCTCGTGCATGTTCACACTATGAGGACTTCATATACAGGAGTGTGCTCCTCAAGCAGAAACTGCTGCTACAGAGTTATGTGGAGGAAAGATTAAAATGACACTCCGTAATTTTTATGGACACCATCACGAATTGGTTGGTTCATACGATGTGTCTGTTTCTAAACTAACTAATGACATTTTACCACGTCTTAGATTGTGGCTTACCATCTACGTCGTCTGGTCTGCTAAGTACCGAACGTGACCTATTCCTAATATGACTGTTTTCCCGAGCGTGAATTCACATTGCTATTAGACGTGTCTCGGTATTTATACATCCAAAATTCATGTATTTAGTTATGATGTTTCGTTTGTAAGTCTTGTTCGATATTGTGTTATGTCTTATCGTTTGTGATTTGAATTCTATTTTATTTTCTATATAGATATAAGAAGATGTGGTATGAGTGCCAATGAGACATTTCTCCATCAAGTCACAATTTGTAAAAGTAAACCATTATAGGTCAAAGTACGGCCATACATATGTATGTAAAAGTTAAGATAATTAATCAACTAGTTCATTTATTTGATTTTTAGTTTAAAGCAACTATATGCAGAGGATTTATTTGTTTTACACAGTTTTAGTTTAGAAGAAAAACCTACATTATAACAAATAATTTCACCATTACTAACACAATTCAATATTAATATTCTTGCAATGGTTAGAAAATACACACAATAACACCATTACAAATTTAATCCCAATTTTATATTCTATTTTAGAAATTTACCAGTGACGTCTCGTTTTGTGGCGTTGATACATTCGGGTGACGAACAGTTCATACAATGTAATTCTATCATGGTGTACATGGGAGCTGTCCATTGTTATTCTGTGGTTTACATGTTGTAATGTACTATTATATTATTTATTTATGTATTTCTCTGTCTTGAGTGTTCTTGCGTTTATTTGTACTGTATTCCAGTCACGTAATGTTGTCATTTAAGCGGTATTTTAACATTGCCATATACGTGGGAGGTTTGGCTAGCTATAAAACCAGGTTCAACCCACCATTTTTTTTCTTAACATGTCCTGTACCAAGTCAGGAATATGGCAGTTATTATCAAATATTCCGTTGCTATGAAGTTTGCGTTTGTTTTGTAGTAGTTCAGTGTTTCTGTTGTTCCGTTGTTTTCCTATTATAGCTGTTTTGTTTCTCTCGGTTTTGGTTTGTGACCCGGATTTGTTTCAGTTAAATCGATTTATGACTATTGAACAGCGGTAAACTTCTGTTGCCTGTATTTAATATAAGTATCGGCAGAATGTATATTATGCAGGATCATTTCAGGACAGTTACCTTGTTCAAGTAAACATTTATATATGTATAGTCTTGAAATGCTTTGTTTTTTAATTGTTGATTATTCCATAACTTACATTTTTCTAACCCTTCGTTTTATTCGAATGTTACGGAAAATTTCCACGCTTCTTTGCACAGCCAAAGAAAGAAAATTTAGTTGGTCAAAAGTTACAGCTGTCAGGAGTATTTCCATGCCCTATAATTTTCGAAGCTCAAAGTATGAGGCTTTAAAGAACTAAGGTATATGATCGTGTCTTAAGTTTCCACAGCAACATTTCATTGTTTTAACAATTTCAAGGTTTAAACCTTTTAGTTATCTTATTTCAATTTATTTAGTCTAAGATAATCATTCAGTCTAAAATTATGTATTTGAATTGAATTTGTTAAAACTTAAAACTAAAACTTTTGTTGTGAAGAACCGTTATGATTTGATTGAAAATAAATGATTTGCTTTAATTTGTTTAACATATGTTATTTAAACCAAAAGTGGAAGCAGTGACGTGAAAGTGGTGAGCTTTACGGAAGCCCTGGAGTGCCATGTAAAACAAATACAACTTGTGCGCACAAGTTACACAACTTGTGCGCACGAGATATTATCTTATGCGCACGAGTTACACAACTTGTGCGCACGAGTTGTACAACTTGTGCGCACAAGTTACACGTGTTCTTATTGACATGCGCTCATTTTGCTAAGAAGGCTTATTTATGGAACGCCGTAAATGCCTAATGCGAACATATGATTATATATGCACATACTTTTGCTATATATGCACATACTTTTTCAAGATATGCACATACTTTTCCTATATATGCAAATAGTTTACTTTATATGCACACACTTTTCCCACATATGCACATAGTTTACTTTACATACACACATACTTTTCATATTTATGCACATAGTCTACCGTATATGCGCATACTTTTTGCTATATATATGCACATAGTTTACTTTATATGCACATACGTTTTCTGTGTATGCACATACTTATTGTACATATGAACATAGTTCTTCATATGCATACTTTTCTCTATTTTAACATAGTTTTTTAATGAGAGAAATACCATCATATGATACTTTACTGTTGTTTGTTCAGACTGAAATAAAGCTCCCAATATCATAAGAAGAATGTTGATTAAGTATTTCTTAAGGATGTATGTTGCTCAGTTTAAAATAACCACCTTTTATATTACTGCAAATGTTTTTGGGTTGTATAATGGTATAGCGCTGTTGCCTTCATCTGTAGTCACTTGTTTTTCATGCCATAACTTTGTATTAGCCGATTTGTTTGTATTAAATTTTAACACAAGGATTCTTACCACACGTTGGAACTGATTTTAGTGGTTGTTGTCCCAACTGTTCAGTGATAAAAGTTAAAAGTTGTAAAAAAGCATTTTATAAAACTTAGTTTAAATTGTCTATTTCTTTACCAATTTTAATGGGTTTTAAACTCTTCAGTAAAAATCTGTAAATGAAGATTGTTTTCTATTATTATGATGTAGTAAGAGGGACCAATTAAAAAGGGGAATTTAAGAGTTCGAATGTGGGCTTTGAGTCACTTATCGTCAAAGAGTTATGCCCTTTTAACTTGAAATTGCATTTATTTTGGTTTCCGCACTCTGTCGTTAGTTTGCCTTATCCAAATTTAATGAAACTCACACACAATGTTAAAAATAACAACAGGCAAAGATCGAATTTGGACAGTAATTCACTTTTACAATTATGCCCTTTTAACTTGGAAAATTGAAAAGCTTGAGCGGGGCATTCGCGTCCTCAGACACATTCTTCTTTTATTGTGATATTATGTTTTTTGTTAAAACACTAGTAGCAACAGTATGCAATTTGTCTCTGTGGGAATAATCTATTCACAATGAATGGAAAATGATTTACTTAGTTTCTCTCTCGCCTGCGACGAAATCGCAGAGTGAAACATAGGTATTAATATCCAGCGACGGCATAAACTATTTGTATACAGCTTTATATTTCCAAAGATAGAAGACCTGGATGCTTCATACTTTGTATGTAGATACCTTATGTTTCGAAGTTTCCGTCTGTCATATGTCCATTGGCATTGACCTAATGTAAATGGTATACCGACTGCTTGAGCAAAATTATAGTTTTTTGTCATGTGAATTTCTCACTTATTATGAGTAGTAGGATCATAACTACATTTGGTATATGGGTTCCTTGCAATGTCCGTCAGACATGGTTCACCTGATCTTGACCTCATTTAATGGATAAGTGATTAAGGTTCAAATTACGTAATTAGGTCCTTTATCAGATGTTATAAGGCAGTTGGTCAACTATATGTGGTACATGTCAGTCTGGCAGGTTTTATCTGACCTTGACTACATTTTCATGGTTCATTGGTCAATGTTAAGTTTTCCTTGTTAAGTCTGTTTATTAGATACTATAACCAATAGGGTAACTATATTTGGTGCAAGGAATAATTGTAAGGTGAACATGTCTGTCTGTAATGCATCATCTGACCTTGACCTCATTTTCTTGGTTCATTGTTCAGTGTTAAGTTTTCATGGTTTAGTTTCTTTCTTTGATACTATAAGCTAAAGGTCAACTATATGTCCACTCTTGTGTAAATAATACATGTTTGTCTGGAATATATTCTGTGATTAGGATTATAGGAGGCAATTGGTCATTTATCACACTCCAACTGAAAATGTCCCATTAGAATAGAATTTTCTATAAAGTGTATTAACGAATGGCCCATTGAATTTCTGAATGTCATTAGAAGTTGCCAATTATCAAAAGTTTAATCACAATACAAATGAAGATATGTCAAACGTATTTAAATAGGCCATACTTTGCTCAAACTGTTCAGGGTTCTACATTTGCAGTCATATCAAGCTGGGCCCTTTGGGGCATTTTATTAATTTAATAGGTAACTTTTGGTAACAGTTGTTATCCATTCGTTTTGATGTGTTTGAGCTTTTGATTTGGCCATTTGATTAGGGACTTTCCTTTTGAATTTTCCTCGGAGTTCAGTATTTTGTGATTTTACTTTTATATAACCTTAAAGAGACAAAAATATTGATAGGATCATAGGCTCATTTTCAAGTTATAAGCTTTTGAAAACTGGGGCAGGGTAGGGGTTCAAGAATTTCTCTTGATTTTTATTTCTTTGTATAGGCAAGTAATTAACTTTGTTAAAATATGACAAAATGACAAAGATGTTACAACATTATTGTCTCAAATGGTTCATTAACATGCATAAAACAATACCACAATGAGAAAATTGGGTGTTAGCATGCTAAATATTTTATAGCATTTAGGTGGATACAAACTGAGTATTTTGAAAAATGACCAAAACATCTGAGACATGACCAGCAAACAACCTTGAATCCATTTTATGCTTGCTAATGGTTTACATGGCTTCTAAGATCATTCGATTAAATATAGATTTTTACATCTAACAGGCGGACGACGAGCAGGAGTGTTCATGAGTAACATTATAGAATTTTTGACAGGGTCATCAGAGGAGCCTGTTTTGGTTTTGCACAACAACAACCTTCAATTGAATTTGTTCCAGTTAGAGATGACCTTAGTTTCCTCCCAACAGCAAATACATGTTCAAATTCAATGATGCTACCACGACCATGTTCTGGATATACATTACCCGCAGATGAAAAGCTATTTGACCTCTATGATTATGCATCTTTAAATAAAATGGAAAATGGAAAAATGATTAAATATACAATTTATGGTTTGGTGTAGATGAGGCAAACAAGATGCATTAGATTTGTCGAATTTGAATTATATAAAAAGATATATTCAATTATCTGTTCCAAATGAAATGTGTACGTATTGAAAAGCTTTGAAAATGGTGAGAATATCATATAGGGTATGACGTGCTGCAGTTCTGAATTATAATTTGACAGATTTACTCTACAATTTTTGTTTTGCGTCTACATTTTCAGAAAATTCGGATACAGATATGAATGCAAAACGAAAAAAATTAAATTTTCCTAGTTATAAAGGAGCATAACTGTAGAACAGCAAGTGACTCACGGCCCAAATTCGAACTCTGTCTGCGTGTTATAGTTCTTACCATTGTGTATGAGCTTCATCAAATCAGGAAGAGGCAAACTTAAGTTAGAGTGCAGTAAAAAAATGACCAGATGGAAGGACAGAAGGTAAGACGGACGGTCAAGGGTAAGACTTAATGCCACTTTCGCCTAGCGCAGGGCATAAAAACACAAATTTTAATTTCCCGTCTTTGGTCCCTTCTATTACATGTATTACTTCATAATAATAGAAAATAATTTACATTTTCAAATCTTTACTGAAAACCCATTAAAATTGGTAAAGAAATAGGCAATTTAAACTAAGTTTTATAAAATGCTTTTTACATCTTCTGACCCTTTATCACTGAACAGTTGGGACAACAACCACTAAAATCAGTTCCAACGTGTGGTAAGAATCCTTGTGTTAAAATTTAATACAAACAAACTGGCTAATACAAAGTTATGGCATGAAAAACAAGTGACTACAGATGAAAGCAACAGCGCTATACCATTATACAACCCCAAAACATTTGCAGTAATATAAAAGTTGGTTATTTTTAAACTGAGCAACATACATCCTTAAGAAATACTTAATAAACATTCTTCTTATGATATTGGGACCCTTATTTCAGTCTGAAAAATTACAGAAAAATATCATATGAATGGTAATTCTCACATTGAAAAACTATGTTTATATTGAGAAAAGTATGCAGATGAAAACTACGTTCATAGGTAGAATAAGTATGTGCATATGTAGAAAAGTATGTGCATATAAAGTAAACTATGTGCATATATATAGAAAAAGTATGTGCATACAAAGTAAACTATGTGCATATGTAGGTAAAGTATGTGCATATAAAGTAAACTATGTGCATATGTAGGAAAAGTATGTGCATATAAAGTAAACTATGTGCATACATAGGAAAAGTATGTGCATATATAGAATAAGAATGTTCAGATATTGAAAAGTATGTGCATATATAAACATATGTTCGCATGAGGCAGCTACGGCTTGCCATATATTAGCCTTCTAAACAAAATGAGCGCATGTCAATTAGAACACGTGTAACTTGTGCGCACAAGTTGTATAACTCGTGCGCTCAAGTTGTGTAACTCGTGCGCATAAGATAGTAAAGCGTGCGCACAAATTGTGTAACTTGTGCACAAGTTGTAATTTTATTTTGCATGTCACTCCAGGGCTTCCGTAGACCTTAGACTCTATTTTTTTCTGTGTATTTATTTTTAGTTAATCACATTTATTTCATTCTGAAAAATAACAGAAAATATCATATGAATGGTGATTCTCACATTTTTATATTGTCTATAGCACAGACAAGTTTTACTTACTGTGCTATAATCTGGATAACGGAAAGGTGTCGAGAGAAATGCTACTTTTAAAACTGGTAAACTATTTTGATAATTTTGGAACATTAAAACCGAAATCAATCACCAAGCTAATTAAAGCTTGGTAATTATTTCTTGCTATTTCTGAAATATTGAAAAAAATAACGAAAGTAAATAATAAAGATTTTATTGAGATAAGTGTTGTGCGTAATTGAATTTATAACGATTTTAAAATATTTAGTCCTGTTAAGGTACTATTTCAGGCCGGAATTAAATGCAGGTCGTATTTCAAGTACGATGCAGCTCAGTAGACTTTACTCTGATGCGACATTTCTTCAAAATTGGTCGTCGAATACAGTTGAAAAATAATGGGGATACATTATGAAAAATATTTTTGTTTTGCTTTGTCCAATAAATTGTGGCTCATCTCTTTTAATTGAAAAAATAAAACACTTACTTTGTACACAATAACCTTTTAAATTTATGATTTCTTACGAACACATTTTGAATAACATCAACCAGAGCTAAAACTGTTTGAATAATTGATATGGGGAAAACGCCAATGACACAACAATGCAACCACAAAATCTATAGGACATCTAGAGGCTAACATAGTGACTTCAACATGGTTAAGTCCTACCTGCGACCTTGTCGTTTGGTAAGATACATAATGAATGGTTGTCTTCAAAAGAGGGGCGAAAGATACCAAATGGACATCCAAGCTCATAAGTCGAAAATAAACTGACAACGCCATGAAAACAAAAAGAAAAAGACCAAAAGACAAACACCAGTATACAAAACACAACATAGAAAACTAAAGGCTAAACAACACGAACCCCATCAAAAACTAGGGGTGATCTTAGGTGCTTCAACTAATTTGTTTGAGTATTTTTCTGATTTTGTGTCATATCGTTTTAGGAAAATAGATGCGTGGAACCATTCATGAAGTATAAATACTAACCTGACTTTGACAATGTTATACTGAGCTGTAAATCAAGGTCTTTAGTTTACACTACATTACAATTGCTTGCTTATTCGACCATCAAAGAAATGGCTTAGTACTTTCACAGTTGCCAAAACAAAGGACAATTTAACTGTCAAATGAATAAAACAGTGTTAAATTTACCAGTTGATCAATAAGGGACAACCTTTGCATAAGGAAATATAATAAACACACGAAAACAAAAGTATCGAAACATTATTGTTAAATTATTATAACATACATGGTTTGAGAACTAATTTCGTACACAGTTAAGACATAAATAGTGACAAATTCCCAATATTATGGACCAAGGACTCTAAATATGATATAACATGGTCAAATTAGATATTCGAATCTGTTTTAAAGTTTTTGATAAACATACATGCTTACCATTTATTGATGCTAGATGAATTCATGTAATACCCTGTAAACCCATACAGTACTGAAGTACATAATAAGACATAATGAATATTATATGTAAAGTCCTTAAGTAGTTAATATTAATACATCAAATATTTCAAAATCAAATAAATTTATTATACCCACTCAATGAAGTTGCGGAGGGTATAATGTTTTGAATCGTCAGTCGACCCATTATAACTTTGACACTTCCAGGATATTACCTTCATGTTTGTATTATCGTCCTCAAACTTCCAAGGAAGCTACCACTCATAAAAATTCTGAATGATTTTGATAATCAACACAAATCTGAAATTGGGGACCATGACTTCATTTTCATTACATCATCTCAAAATCTGATGAAGGTTACCAGTCATCAAAGCATTGTACATGTTTTAGTGACAAACTTTCGGTATACATTGTTTGTCAATAAGAAAGGTTTTGACGCGAAACCTAGCCTTACTTAGACTGGATTAAAATGACTAATATTAAATAACTTTATAATTAAATCAAATAAATAATTACAATCACACGAAACTGTTTCTGATGTCAACAAACTATTTCATAGATATATAACAATTTAGACATGACTTTTCGTAAAACAAATATTGAAAACCTATTTCACTTGGATTTTTAGACAATTAAACAGGATTTTTTTCTTCACGAAATTTGCTGACTCAAATATCTGACAATTTGAAAGCTATGTAAATTAACTAAACACATCAATATGGTTAACTGATGTTCAAATCTCGTAAATTCGTATTCGTTAAAAAAATTAAGGGGTAGACCTGGAGTATGTGAGACAACCCTAACAAAGATGTTGGACGTCATTTGTGCGTTTTATCCTAGCTGTAATTGATCTAATTGATCAAGCATTTATGTTGTTTACATTTATTCCTAGTGATAGTCGGATGCATGTATTAAATTTTGCAGCTTCTCTTACAGTTTAATTATGTTGCGTAAAACGTACGTCTTTCAATATTAATTCCATTGATTTATAAAAATAAATGCTTTCATATCTCTCGTTGAAGCATGTATAATAGGTACATTCAAATCTCTCTCTCTCTCTCTCTCTCTCTCTCTCTCTCTCTCTCTCTTGCTTTTGAACTTGGGGAGATTGGCTGTGTTGGTGGGTTTGAAAGTGGTTGTGGTTATTGATGGCATTTATCACGTTGTTTTATTTCTGTTGAAGAAGCACGCAAATGTAAGATAATATTTTGATTAACAATATTTTCTAAAAGTGTTTGAAAGTAAATCTAACCCAAACTCAAACTTGAAATGAGTTAAAAGTTCTTACCTTTAAGTGTTTCTTTTACATAGAAGATAACTTTTCATTTTTTCATTGTCGTATTTGTTTTGTGTTTTCTGCCTCTTTTGTCATTGCACTACCAACACTGATTATGTGATAAGCTTACACTTGATTAAGATTTTGAAAATAATTGACATATTTATAAAGTGACTATGAAACACGGAAATTTTACATCAATGGAAAATTTGGATGACAAATAATAAACGGAAAACGAAAATGGAATGTAATTAAGTTAACGGAAGGAAATGGAAAAAAAATCATTTTGGGATTTTTTAAATTTATTCCTTATGTACATCTCTGTTTTATCTCCTTTGTGTGGCTTTGCATGTTTTCCTTAACATTGTTTCTATAATATTTTACAACATGCTTACCCTTACTTATAATCTTCCCTGTGAACATTTTCAGATAATTAAATATATTCACAAGCTACAAATAAATTTCCAGTTGCTATTTTTATGGGGTCAGGATTTACTTTAATTAAGATACTTCTCTTATGTTTTTCTAAGAAAATATGCATGACAACTGACCTATAGTTGAGGATTTCAATGAGGATTACAGAAAAGAGAATAATGATGAAAAACTAAAGAATATAGAAATATGAACAATGTGCTGTTTCACTCCTTATATTATTTGTAAACCTTATTATTTGTTTTTCTTCTATTTCGCTGTTTACATTTGTATTTGCATTTTATTACTATTTTCACTTTCCGTTTTGAAAAAAAATATCCTTTACTTTCTTTTCATAATTACCAGTACTGTCATTTTATTATTACTTTCACCTTTAATTTATGAGAACTTTTACCTTCACCTTGAGAGTTGATTTCCTGTTACCTGAGTATATTTATATATGTTGTGTATAAAAACAAGGTTGAAAAATGGTCAGCCTATGCTGGAAGAATAATATGTAAGTTACTTTTTATGTATAATGTTTAATGTATACAGAGAATGTCTATTATTAGGATATATTTGATATTTTAGAGTTTATTGTACAAACATATCACATGAATATTTCTTAAGTATGACAACCCGTCAGAGACAAACATTTCCACTATTATCCAGGAAAAAATATATATATATATATTAGTGCTTTGGTCTTTGCAACTTTTATGTTAAATAAAATGAATATTCTCTGCACTTTCTTTTAGTCAATTTTCTGTAAATTCCAATACTGTTTTTCCTCATGCCTGTCAAAATCCCAAAACCCTAAATGTCTTCCGCTCTTGTTTTTAGCAGCAGCTACGTAGGTACAACACTTGCTAAATTCTAGCTATCCCTATAGTGTTCCCATAGCTACTACTGTCTCTTAGTCAGAATCTCGTATTGGCGTCCAAAAGACTTTTACTTCATCAAACTATAAAATTATCTATCTTCCGTTAAATAAATTTTACAAATACTTTGTATTCTTGAAAATATCATCAATAATAAACCAGGATATTGTTTTCACTTTTCAAATCTCACAAAGTTTTTTATTAATACGAACATGCGCAAAGTCGACTTTTGAAAACACATCCTCAATGGACTTTCGCACATCATGTGCGTGTACACATTGACCAATAAAACAACAATTTGAAATAAAATTAAAACCACTGGTCAGTACTGTTTAACATTCCCAGCAGGCACCCTATGTTGTAGAGACGTGGATATTTGGTTTAAAATAGGTCGCAACGTCGGCGACCTAAATTCAACGTCGGTTCTACGTCGGCTGGCAAACGTCTTTCGGACGTTATAGAATGACGTATAATAATAGTATATCGTAAAATTTATGATGAGCCAATTGATTAAAGAGATGTTAGTAATGACATATATCTTTTTGCAAATCTGTTAATAACCAAATTGTTTATTCCAACCACGACCATGTGTGCCAACCACGACCATGTGTACCAACCACGACCATGTGTGACAATGAGTGAATATGATTACATATAATGCATTCAATTTTATGAGTATATCAAAATGAAATATTTTATTAATTTTGCTGTGGGCTATTATTGATTATCTAGCAAATATAAAATCATAGAATGTGGTATGATTGTCAATAAGACAACTCTCCACCAAAGACCAATTGAATTAGACGTTCACATCCCTAGGAGTTCGGTATTTTTGTTATTTTACTTTTGTCCTATACTTCAGTGTATGGCCTTCAACATTTAGCAAACCCCATTCCACATAGTAAGCTATTCAAGGCCTCGAAATAACCAATGTAAAACAATGCAAACGAAAACCTAACGGCCTGAAAATGTAAACAGAAAATAAACGATAAAGCAATATGCAAAACATCAATAACCAACAACCACTAATTTACTCGCTCCTTACTTTGGACAGAATGAGGCGGGTGAAACATGCTTGCTTTTGCCAAGCCCTTCTCCCAATTTGAGACAGCGGTGTTACAGTAAAACATAAGAACAAACTGTAGAAATCATTTAAAAATCTAGGGCTTGACTCATCAGCTCGATTCAAAGCAAAACAAACAACTTACAAAATCACAAAAGACACGAAGTACCGGTCTGAGAGTACTAGCACTGACTGAAAGTTAGTTCAAAGCCAATAACGACTAACAAAATCATGTATTTAAAATCAAAATATAAATAAGTACACATCATTCATCCAATTGATTTTGTTTACAGACGTTAAACAGTCAGAGAAAAACATGTTATTGTGCAATGCCTAAATATATGTATCAACATAATGTAGTACCATTCTTAGACAGTTACCTTGTTTAATGTATACATATCAAAAGTATCATTTTAAATGATAGATATCTATAGCCTGGAAAATGCTTTATTTCTCAAATTGTAGAGTGTTCCATTACTTACATTTTCCTAACACTTCTTTTAATCAGAATGTTTCACATTATCTACAAATTTGATGAAGGTTTCCACTCATCAAAGCGTTGTACATCTTTTAAGTGACATTGTCTGTCAATAAAGTATGTTTAGACGCGAATCATTCTTTTGTAATAAATCTTGCCTTACAACATGTACAAGGAATGGAATAGAAAATAACTGACATCAAATTACTTAAGAATTAAAACAAACAATTAATTGCAATTACACGAAACTGTTTCAGGTTTCAACAAATTACTGATTAGAAATATAACAATTAAAGCATAAAGTTTTCGTACCAACAAATAATAAAACATCGTAAGCTTTTTCCCTTGGGTTATTAAAGATTAACAGAAGTTTGTTCTTAAGAAAAATTTGTTGACTCATATATCACACAATTTGAAAGCTATTCAAATTATCTAGATACATCAAGGGTTTAACGATGTTCAAATTTTGTATATCCTTAATTAAAAGAAAGAAAAATTAAATAAGCAAAAAGTAAATCGGAAAATATAGAAAAACTGTTTTGTCTCTATTTACTTTTTTCATTCGTTTGCAATCCTCATCGTCATATTTTGATACTAAAACCTTGGATTGTTTTATAAGAGCTAGGGTTTTCTCTGTTTTCGTCTCTGTTGTTGGTGTAGGTTTTAAGCAAGAACATAATTATAAGAATATCTTGTAACATTAACGTTCCATAAATTTGTGAATGTGAGTTCGTTATACATACATAATTGGGTTTTATTCCTTAAAAGAATTACAGAATTTCTAACAAAATTAATAGGGATCAATTAACGTATAAATAGTCAATGAAAGGTTTTAATTATTTCCACTAAAAAAACGAATAAGATGCAACAGTGGTTTGGACGATATTCAAATCCCATAAATAAAAGAACGTACAAATTAAAACACAAAAGACCAAAAGAAATGTTATCAACTCCAAAAAAGAGAGACAGGGTGTGCCGACAGGGTAAGAGTCTCTTGATATATAAAGATAATGAGATAGGATATGATTTTAAATGAGACAACTAACAACAGAGTTCAATTGACGTGGATATAAGCAATGATAGGTCACCGTACGGCCTTCAGCAATGAAATAAACTCATCATAAATACCAGGATTGAAATTGTGTACGCCAGACGTGCGTTTCGTCTATAAAAGACTCATCAGTAACGCTCAAATCACAAAAGTTAAAATGACCAAATAAAGTACAAAGTTGAAGAGAAAACCACTCATACCGTATAGTCAGCTAGAAAAGGCAGACATGAAAATGTGAAACAATTCAAACTAACGGCCTTATATATAACAAAACAAATTTCGAAAAACAAATATGATAGACATGAACTAACGACAACCACTGAATAACAGGCTTTGTGAAGGCATATAAAGGGACTAAACATGTTTGTGAGTGTTCAACCCTCCCTATCCAGAGACAGTGGTACAACAGCACAATATAATAACAAGCTGTAAAATCAATTGCAAATGGCTCAATAGATCGGTACAGCGCACAAAACACTTTTAACATAAAACAAAGCACAGATATAAGAGTACTCGCAGTAACAGAAAGTTTTTTCAAAGCTAATTGCAACTAATAAATAAATCATGTTCTCCTAGAATAAAGATTTGCATGCATGACACCGTACGAAATATCACAGTAGGGAATACGACACAATATGTAAATGTACACATCACGTTCCACTATATATATATATGATGTCATCTCACTAAATAGGTCAACGTTTAGTGACTATAGTGAAATTATCTTTCCCGTCGAAATTAAAATGAAGGATACCATATATACAATTAAGTTGCCTCAAATCTTTATTGACATTTAGAAACTGGCAATAGTGTTGGTTAAGAATAAGAGTTATCAAAACAGAGTATAATTCAGCAACTAATTGTGAAAATTAATGTCCATGTAGCAATATTCCAGCAGTGCCTGCATATAAAATATGTACATCCTAGCCGCTACGATATTCAAGAGGTTGTGTTTCCTATCACAATTATAGAACATTGCTGCTTACAAGGAAGACATTAAACCAAAGGTTCCAAGTTGTAAAGTTGGAGTCATTCCTTCAAAGTTTTATCGACGCCATAACGAGGCGGTTGACAGATGCTTGGTGATAACAGAACTTAGATAAAAGGTATAGTTGTTGAAGGCCGTACTTTAACCAATAATTGTTAACTTTTATACAGTGTTACTTGGATGGAGCGTTGTCTCATTTGCACTCATACCACATCTTCTTATTTATTATATAGTAATATAGATGACATGGGAAGGACCCCAACCAGGAATCTACGTTTAAAGGAAATACAAGCTAAATGCAAGATACAATTTAAATCTTCTGTAAACTAAAATTCTCAGTACACCAACATATGCTTGCACATTTCAATGTAGGATAATAGATTGGTAAGACGCTGCTTGCAACTCCAAAATTTAGCAATCTGAAGTTTTATTTTACACAATTAAATAACATTTTTGGTGAAGTTAAAGCTTGAATTCAGTCTTTGAAGACAAGAAAATATCAACCTCTTTTCTTGTTGATTCGTCACATCGAGCTTTTGACTGAGAAGCTTCTATCTGTTGAGATTCTGCAAGTATTGTGTATGCGGTCAGAATGAATTTATTACATGTTAAATGATCGAATTAGGATAAGAACTACATTCGTACGTTTTACTGATTAATTAGTGTTATTGTATTTATATACCACGATATTACAACAATGTATAGTATTACTCGATTTTCATAGGCAACTCTTTCGTGCTGTCGGAATTACACAATAAAGAAACCTTGTTTCGAGTCAAAATTTATGTTTGACTCTTGCTGATGTACCATTCGTTTCTGTATATACCTATCACTTCTGCTAATGACAGATACACTTGATATGCTAGGGTGTTTAGAGTGCATGAGTTGAAACTAAATAGAAAACTGTAGATAGAACAAAATGCATGCGTTGTCGTGCTAAGGAAACACCAACTCGTAAGTCAAAGAATCGAAAACTGGAAGTGGGTATCTGAAAGATCCGAAAAGCACATCCAGTATGTTACAAATCATCACTAATGAGCTACGGACAAAATATGAATCCAGTCTGTTGAGTAGTTTCTGAGAAAAGTGTGATGACAAATTCTAACTTCATTCAACATATTAAAAAATCCAAGTATTGGAAAGCAGGAAGAATATATTTGACAGATCCTTAATATGCTCACATGTTACAACTCATCACTCTTGAGCTGCTAACAGAATATGAAGTCGTGCTGTATAGTTGGTTTTTTTGTAAAGTGTAACGAAAAGATTAAGTTCATTCAACATATAGAAATATATAACATTTCGGCACACAGGAAGTATTTCTGTCAAATACAAAAGTGTCCACACTTTCTAACTCATCACTATCAAGTTACTTACGAATATGAAGTCATTCAGTTCAGTAGTTTTGCGAAAAGTGTGACAAATATTTAGTTTGACGAACGGATGGTCGAACGGTTTGACGTACAAGATGATTGAAATATAGCCCCACTTTTAGAGTAGGGATATAAAAAGTAGTAATTATGAACCAATGTAGGAAATTTAAGTATTTGCACTTAACACAAATAATTTATTTATCAATATGAACAACCACATGCTACCAATAATGTGGAATTATACAAACATAATTTGCCTTGACTACATACAGCTTCCTATTAACAAACTTTGAATGTTGCATTGATCTTTATATTGATGATTTTAAAATGATACGTGAAGCAGTCAGAGAAGTTATCAAACATATATGAAGTGCACATTAAAATATCACATGTCTAGCATATCAATATTACATAAAATTAATAAACAAAAGAATATCTATCACATATGATTTACAGATCTGAAATGAAATCATTACTGATGAAATTTTAATTATTTCAATTTGCATTCATCATTCGCATTCAATAACTACTTTTGAAATAAATGACAACTTATACGGAGGCGATTAGATGAGCAACAACGTTTCTTACTCTGATTGGTGAAAATATATGTCTAAACAAAACGCAATATTTCTTTTGGAATTATGAAAACGTTGAGTTATTTTTCATTTTGGGAGTCATCAACAATGAGATTAGCCCTTTGCATTGTTAATGTAATCATTTACAATGATATTGAGTGCGCAAGTCATAGTACAACTGTTGAGAATTTTAGTGGATCTAATTCGACAGAAATGTCGATCTTGTTCCCAAAGAAAAGGTATCTGAACTTACAATGGGTAAGTAGTTAAAGAGCTATTAATAATTAAATGAGCTGCGTTGAATAGAAATCGACCATTTAAATGAATATCAATACATCTGTTGACCTATTTCGTGTTGAAAAATCACTATGAAAGTATGTAACTGTTTGAAAATTGAGTTGATATTAGAACCTTACAAAACAGACCATAATTCATCTTTTATTTCGTATTTGAATATTCCAAAATCAATTAAAGTCTAACACATGTACATGTAAATATGCATTTTAAAAGGTCGATTTCTATCCGACGCAGCTCAAATGTTTGACACGATGAGTGTTGTGTTGAACAGTTAAAATATGAAACAAAAACTACAAGACCTGTAAAATTGCAATACCTCCATAATTTACTGGCAATCTGAACAATCTCACTATATTTGGAGCTACAGTGATCTGAATTGTAAATCAACAAATCTTATTTACGGATTAGAGTGTAAGCTCTGAGGAAGGTATATGTCAGTGAATCGAACGAAAGGCTTAATAATAAAACTGAAAATGGGAATATGTCAAAGGGACAATAACCCGACCAAAAAGCAGAAAACAGCCGAAGGCCACCAATGGGTCTTCAACATAACAAGAAAACTTATATGTTGCCATAGATCAGACATTTACAACAATGCAAATGACATTGTTTATCAACATGTTAATTATTCCGATATTTAGTCCAGTCTACGCGAGTTCGCATCATCAAACAAAAATATGGTTTCAATGACAAAATTGATTGTACAGAAATTAGATATAATCCTTCCTCCAGCTCGGTGAATGTGATGAATATTTATATGTATATAGAAGTCTATAAAAGGATCAACCAGCAAATTTAATATGTACCGGATCGTCTACAATAGACGATACTGCGCAGATAAGAAAAAATATATAAGTCTAAAGATTTGCACAACGGTACTAATATAAGATGGTAATATACGAAGATGATGTTATAAAATCGTGTTGACAAATATTTCGGCTTAACAAATAGCCTTCGTCAGTGTCAATAGTTTTACAATACTGTACAATATTTTACAATACAATACAGTATATATATATATATATATAAACAAGTCTAAATTGAAAACAACGTTCAAACCTATGATTGCGTTGGATAAAAACCGCAATTTTATACGTGTGCATACAAAACAAATTTCTTAGTAGAGGGTCTAAATACAGCACAAACAACAATTTCCAAAAAGGACCAAAAAAGTGAAAAGTATATTTTAACAAAACGCATTTGACTAGCAGGTCGAATAACGGATGTTCTTAAACCCTGCTGACTGCCATTGGCGATTGCCAAATAAACGGATCACAAGATGTAACAAAATGGATCTTAACTATTAATTTAATACCAAACAGAAAACAATTGCGGAAAAGATGGTATACCGCAAACAAAAGGTGCAAAATTAGTACACCATATCCGGATTTCGACAATTAATATGTCTTCAGTGATGTTAGGAATCGAAACCGTATTTGGAAGGCCATATAATTTACCTCAATTTAGGATAGACTCTGTTATTTTGAAGAGTCGAAATATAATGTCTATAAATACCAACATTCAACATCCAATATATTCAGGCGTGGATCAGCTTGTGAAAATAGACTGATACAGTTACTGAATTAAAATTATATAAATGTCTAAGAATATAAATTAAACACGCTAATTGATACATTAAAACGTTCTATTAGATTTTAAATAGATATACGCAATATTTCGCTAGACAAACTAGCTTCATCAGGCGTGTGCATCTATCAAGGTGAAATCGGATGCATGACAAAAAATATTTTGTAGCTTAAACTACACACAGTTGGAATAAAAGTTTAACATATTTATTGATGTTCTATAAATTGTACGAATTTCAAGATTATTGTTTTGATTTGTTTTTAAATCTTTTCTCGTCTCTCTCATTGAGTCCATCAGGTTCAAGAGTCCGTAACTGGTGCATCCAAAATTCCTCTCTCTTTTGTCTTCCTTGCGTGTTCCAATTTTGGTTTTTCTCAATGATTTGAAATGTGACGTTTTCAAAATCATGCCCTTCTCTTAAAAGATGTCTTGTGATTGGGCAGTTTCTTTCTTTTGTATAAAATGACCGATGGTTATTCAGTCGGATGTTGAATGGTGTTTCTGTTTCACCAACATATTGCAACTTGCAAGTTCCACACGTTAGAACATAAATACAATTTTGCGTTTTGCAATTGGATGTTATAAATATGTTGTATTTATTTTTTGTGACTGTGCTGACGAATTGGGTTTCAATGTTGGCGACTTTGCAGCACTTACAATTGCCTCTTCCGCATGGTTTATAACCTCCTATTGTCGATGTCTCTGGTTTAGGTACTTTAGATGTAACTATAATATCTTTGATGTTTTAATATATATAGATATACATATATATCATTGTGTACATACTACTTTCTGACAAACAAATGGAAATAAAATTTATATAAAATGTATCTTTGATAGAATATACATTCGTCATTTCTATTCTATTTCTTTTCATAGACCTATTTACTAGTAGTTTTTTTAAATTCTGATTTATATCAACGACCTCACAGCCTTAATCTATTCAAAATGATATATTCGTCTTCTTTCACGCGTTCATCCGATTGCCTCGCGTAATCCTCGACTGAAACCATCAGTATTTTGAAGTTGTGTTTCCAATTGGTGGATTTAGGCTCACGATACTTCGGGCCTTTGCATAACACATTTCGCAGAGAAGTGTTATTGACAATGTTTAGGTAACCAATAACAACGTGCCAGCCGGATTATATATGAATGGGGAACTATTACAGGTGCAATCCGGTTGTTTAGACTTGAAGTCGTCAATATTGAGATCCTGCAAGAAGTGTTTGTAATTGAAAATTTATGTTGTACAACGATTGACTAAGCCTTGGAAATAGTAGAAGAATGCAAACAACTCAAAGCATATTTCATTGAGAACTAAAATACTAAAAGAACCACACAATAAAGCGCATGACTTGAGTAAACCTCTTTTGTTTTACATGTTATACCCTGCGGATTAAATGTGATAATGGTAAACAACAGAAATGAGTTAAAGGTGACAAAAGAAGTTGAATGTACAAACAACTATTAATTCTGATCTATTAATACCTAACTTTTTGTTAGTCAATTAAACGTCCAATGCCACGTTTTAGACAGTCACAATCAGACGGAAAAGATGCAATGGTTACCTAAACCTAACCAAAGTGACATACTCATGGTTCGCCATATCGCGATAGATCCTTAGCTTTTGTTATTGCTTTTATTTTGCCTACTTGTTTTATGCATTTGATTATATATGTATGCTGCTGATTTTCCTTAAAATCGGAACCCAGTAAATGCACTAGATAAAAACGTACTGAGGATTCAAAGTACTGACGAACTTTTAGCTTTTCGGTTCATTTTTAGTTTTAAGAGCTATTATGTTGCTACTTCATTGTTGCCTTTATGACAAAATTACATGGAGTTAAAAGCTGTTTTGAAACACTTCAAATTTAGAAATTAATGATAACTACCTAATTTTGACACTTTTTATCGATTGTAATTGCGATTTTACATTGTTTATTATTGAAAGAAGTACCTTCCGCAATTTCTATATCATACATACTATCAGTGTGAAATGACAATATCAAACGACTTCTCCTTCCTGACGATCTATATGCAGTTTTTAACCATTTCTAACGATAACATGTACAAATGCATCTAGTATAATGTTACAGTTTTTAATAATCTTTACAATGAAGATTTATTGTGAAAAATTCTAGTTATTTTGTTGTTTATTTTTCAGGAACAGGAAATATGTGCGAAATTGACCTGAATGTGTCTTCTAATATTGTTACAGAAATTTTTCCTTTAGATAATACAGGTTACTCGTTTGTTGGGAGAGTAACAGATGCAGTTTTGTTTTGCTTACATATAGAGAAAAGTGTTCTTTTAAATGGATTTCTATTTTGAATATGAATGTTTTACTAGATAATTGCCCACACGTTACTTCAACTAAAAGATTTTTCTGTAATCAGTCTGTCATTCACAATGTTCGATTTATCGAGAGCGTCAATCCCTATTTCTCAGGAATATATGTTTATTTTATTGATGAAGTTATTCACTGCACCAAATGGTTCAAAAACTTTATTCAAGAAGAACAATATCAAATAGATAATACTATGTTGATTTATTTTCTAAATTCAACTAATTGTTGGAAAGTGATGCATTTTACGCGACAGCAATCACTCTGTATAACATTAACTAACGGAGCAGAAAAAATGTAAATGTATTAAGCAGTGCAATCTTGTCTGGAAGGAGGCAAGTTTATATAAGTAGAGTTCTGTTTACTTCAAAGGAAAACTTTTGCATTCAGCAATTCATCCAATTCATCAATATGACTGGTTATAAGATCAATGATGATCAAGTCGTTATAAGTGTACACGATACAAATGACTACACAAAAGATGATTCGTGTTTGGAAGTGCACTACCAATGTATTGGAGATGCGTTTGAAATACCTTATCTTTATATTGCTGACAGAAATATTGTGTATTTACAGGTTGCCATTACAGGGAGCGTTTTCGTTACAAATGTTTTTGTAATATTCATATTTCTACGTATACGCAAAGAATACCAAACATCAGGAACTATTTTTCTGTCAGCTTTGGCTGTGTCCGATACCCTGACTGCAATTATGTATACTGTTTATTCAGTTATTCCGTATGCGTTACATTATCATCATATCGATTACTTGCATTTCATGCCAGTGTTGTATTTCTTTTATTATCAATCCTGTATCTATTATTACCGTTTAAAAATATTTGCACATATGTTTCACGCAGTGTCTGTTTGTATCACTGTTTTAATGTGTGTTCAGAAAACATGTGCTCTCCGATTCCTTTATGGACCATGAGGAAATTAAACAGAAAGACCAGTGTAATGTATTCAGTTATGGCCTTAATCGTACCTTTTCTTCTATTTATTCCATTATACATATTGGAGGTCCGAGAGCTAACAGAGGTTGATGGTAAATGCTGTGTTAGAGAAGTCGAAAACACTATCAATAGTATTGTGGTATACCTTCATATCGCAGTTGGCGTAATGAATGCCATCGCGGTCTTTGCTGTTATTATATGTACAATCTATATCACATGTAAATTAACTTGCCTTCGA
Source organism: Mytilus coruscus (assembly GCA_017311375.1). NCBI lineage: Eukaryota > Metazoa > Mollusca > Bivalvia > Mytilida > Mytilidae > Mytilus > Mytilus coruscus. The sequence goes on from JAASAO010001301.1 coordinate 46,571, forward strand.
AGACTCTGCCTTGGATCGATAATCCAATTGTCAAAAAGAAACCGTACATCGGCAATTACTGTAATGATAATATGTGTCGTATTCATTCTTTCCGAATTGTTGAACATTCATCAAATTATTCAATACGTACTGTTTGCAAATTCTTCGAACTTGAAATTTAGTACCATGTTAGTGAAAATGAACCAGTACCAAATTCTAAGTGTGTTAATAGGTACCTCACTGAATTTTATAGTTTATATACTAATGAGTGCGAATCTGAGAGGGATAATTCATACCAACCTCAGACAATTTGTTAGATGTAGGAAATGTCGGCACTAGGAAAATTACGAGTGTGTTTTGCAACATATTAATAATTTTTAATGTTAAAGTGTTTGTGTTAGTTTATGATATATACATTAGAAAATATCTCACTTGTGCACATATACTTTGAATCTCCATAATCTTAAAACCTTTCCAAACAAATAATATGTTTTATTTTTCGTCAAATCAAACAATAATGAGTTTTTTAAAATTGGTCTTCCAAAAGATACTTGAGGAATTGAACATCAATTTCTTTAAATGTTATGGTACCCTGGTACTCCTATGATTTATGCAGTGACATATTTCATTAATATATTTTGCATTGTAATCAATCAAACAGTTAGATTGGATACAAGTTATGCAAATTAAACATGTGACAGATATATCTGTAAGTCTGCATTGCCTTTTTAACCTTTACTGTTTAGTCCAATTTTGGTATATACTTTTGGCGTTCCTAGGTATTTATACATCCCGCCATTGTGATATTGTGCTATGGTCATTTTGTATTTTTGTCTTTCATTTTGCTTATGTACTTTGTCTATAGAGTGTCTATATGCCATTTTGTTTTATTTGTTTAAATAGTTATTTGGGTTATAGTGATTTAGATTATAACACAATATTGACTGCTGTACCCCAATTTTTGACATTTTTACCTATTATGTTTGTTTGTTTTGCTCACACATTGTTGTCAATATAATGAAATGCTATATGACTGTCATACAAGTGAGAGGTTTAGTTAGTTATAAAACCAGTTTAATCCACCATTTTCTACATAAGGAAATGCCTGTACCAAGTCAGGAATATGACAGTTGTTTTCCATTGGTTTGATGTGTTTGAGCTTTTGTTTTGCCATTTGATAAAGGACTTTCCGTTTTGAATTTTCATTGGAGTTCGTTATTTTGATATTTTACTGTTTGCCTGTCTAATATATGAAACGCATATATACGAATAAACATTCACAATGTGGTTAAAAGAAGAAATACAATATACGGGTCAACAAGAAAAAACAAACTCATTTCAGACTGTTCAATGCAATTCAGTTATTTACAGAAGTGGATAATTTCGTTTATATTTGTTTCGCTGCAAAAATATATGTCCAATACCTGTCTGTATATTCATGTTCATAAGATCATTGATTAGAGATGTTCTGTTCTCTATATTTTCGGCATTCTAGATGGTACTGAAAAGAATCTTCTAAAAATTCCAGAACAATTTAATTTTCCAAAATGGTATGTTTATTAAGCAAATTAAAATAGATTTCGATTAACCAGGAAAGAAATTATTATGAATCTATGAAAGAAGGAATGATATATCACTTTAATTATGTCATTTGAAGCTAAATATATATTAACATCTTATTTATTCATTTATTTTGAGGAAGGGAGAGGAATTGTTACAAATGTGTCTTTCAATATATTAATTAATTCAATGATATAGTTGGGTGCAGACCAAGCATAACATAAAGTAAACGCGCGTTAACGCCGCATGCACATATTTCAGTTGTTAACTCGCGCGTTTACTATAATCATGATAATTACGTTAACTCGGTCAAAATGGAAATTTCTAATGTCTACTCGAGTAAACGCGCGTTTACTATGTGTCCGTTTAGTCAGTAGTTAACGGGCGTTTACTACAGATTTTACATCTTTACCTCTACGTGCACTTAGAAAACACGCGTTTACTATTCCTGTTTATTATTTGTGGAAATTATAAATATACTTTTTTTCTTGTTTGAATGATTTTATTTTCAAAGTTTTAATATAAAACCGTAACTTTTTAAAGGTATGTTCTATCAGATTCTAATGAACTATGTTTATCTTGATTTTCTATATTTTCAATGGCTTATTCATATGTTGCAAATGATAAACAAATACAGATGGGTGCAGTCCTAACCTGTACAGCAAGTTAACTTGATAACCAGTCATTTGGACTGGTCAAAAGTAACCTGTGACCGGATTTAGGACTGCTCTGACCAGTCCTAGGACCAAAATCTAGTTAACTTGAAAAGCAGACTTGGTCCTAGGACTGCTTTTATGTCTGCCAAAAGTTAACTTGGAAACAGGTCCGCTGTTGATATAAGTTAATTTCGAACCAGTCCTGTCATAAGTTAACATACGTTAACTCGAAACCAGTCCTGCCATAAAGTTAACATAAGTTAACTTTGAAACCAGTCCTGCCACAAAGTTAACATATGTTAACTTTTGCTTTGACAATTCCGATCGAAACCAGACCTGTTCCCAAGTTAACTTATGACTGGTCTGCTCAACACTAAGTTAACTTGTAACCAGGACCGCTCTACATCGATTTTTTTAAATATTTTTTAATATCTTTGTTTCTTGGTATAAACATGGAAAATAAAACATGTAAAGTGAAATCAATACTTCCGTGATATAAACAGGATTAAATACATATATTTGTATATAAAGTACGCATAAAACGTAACTTGTTATACAAATTTATTCATGATCTGCCTTTCTATAAATTAAAAAAACGATCTTGGTTACAATGCTAACGGGCATTGAATATATATTCCAATACCTATCAAATTCAACCATATTTGCACTTTATTATGTATATCTATATAGCCGCATACTATGCCTATATCAGCAATATTTTAATGTCAGGATAGAATTTATAATACAAAATGAAAGCAATATTGGAACACATGACCACAAAATTTTGTCTGCATAAATTTAAGGTGCCAGCATGTCCTCCTTTTGTTCAATATATTGATACGTAACAAAATTTTAGTAGTTTTAATACCTCAGGCTGACTTGTACAACAAAATTATTTGACCGCATCAACCAAAACTGACCATATTTGCACTTTATTATGTAAATCTACATAGCCACATAGTAAATCAGCCATATTTTTATGTCAGGATTCAATGTATAATACAAATGACAGCAATATTGGTATACAATAAATACAAATTTTTGTTCGCATAAATTTAGGATGCCAGCATGTCCTCCTTTTATTCACAATATTAATACCAAACAAAATTTCAGTAGTTTTGATACCTCATGCTGACTTGTACAACACAATTATTTGACCGCATCAACCAAAACTGACCATATGTGCACTCTAATTTGTAAATCTATATACCAGCATAGTAAATTTAGCCATATTTTTTATGTCAGGAATCAATGTATAATACAAATGACAGCAATTTTGAATGCAATAAATACAAATTTTGTTCGCATAAATTTAGGGTGCCAGCATGTCCTCCTTTTATTCAAAATGTTAATACGAAACAAAATTTTAGCAGTTTTGATAACTCATGCGGACTTGTACAACAAAATTATTTGACCGCATCAACCAAACCTGACCATATTTGCACTTTATTCTGTAAATCTATATACCCACATAGTAAATCAGCCATATTTTTTATGTCGGGATTCAATGTATAATACAAATGACAGCAATATTGAATACAATAACTACAAATTTATGGTCGCATAAATTTATGATGCCAGTATGTCCTCCTTTTATTCAAAATATTGATATGTAACAAAATTTCAGTAGTTTTGATACCTCATGCTGACTTGTACAACAAAATTATTTGACCGCATTAACCAAAACTGACCATATTTGCACTTTATTTTGTAAATCTACACAGCCACATAGTAAATCGGCCATATTTTTATGTCAGGAATCAATGTATAATACAAATGACAGCAATATTGATATAAAATAACTACAAATTTTTGGTCGCATAAATTTTGTGATGCCAGTATGTCCTCCTTTTATTCAAACTTTTAATATGTAACAAAATTTCAGTAGTTTTGATACCTCATGCTGACTTGTACAACAAAATTATTTGACCGCATCAACCAAAACTGACCATCATTGACCATATGTGCACTCTAATTTGTAAATCTTTATACCAGCATAGTAAACTTAGCCATATTTTTATGTCAATATTCAACATGTTCAATGTATAATACAAATGACAGCAATTTTGGAATACAATAAATACAAATTTTTGTTCGCATAAATTTAAGGTGCCAGCATGTCCTCCTTTTATTCAAAATATTGATACGTAACAAAATTTCAGTAGTTTTGATACTGCATGCTGACTTGTACAACAAAATTATTTGACCGCATCAACCAAAACTGACTATATGTGTACTTTAATTTGTAAATCTATATACCCGCATAGTAAATCAGCCATATTTTTTATGTCAGGATTCAATGTATAATATAAATGACAGCAATATTGGAATACAATAACTACAAATTTATGGTCGCATAAATTTAGGGTGCCAGTAAGTCCTCCTTTTATTCAAAATATTAATACGAAACAAAATTTTAGCAGTTTTGATACCTCATGCTGACTTGTACAACAAAATTATTTTACCGCATCAACCAAAACTGACCATATTTGCACTTTATTTTGTAAATCTGTATACTCACATAGAAAATCAGCCATATTTTTTTTATGTCAGGATTCAATGTATAATACAAATGACAGCAATATTGGAATACAATAAATACAAATTTTTGGTCGCATAAATTTATGATCCCAGTATGTCCTCCTTTTATCATGTTTATTCAAAATATTGATACGTAACAAAATTTCAGTAGTTTTGATACCTCATGCTGACTTCTACAACAAAATTATTGACCGCATCAACCAAAACTGACCATATTTGCACTTTATTTTGTAAATCTACACAGCCACATAGTAAATCAGCCATATTTTTATGTCAGGATTCAATGTATAATACAAATGACAGCAATATTGGTATACAATAACTACAAATTTTTGTTCGCATAAATTTAGGATGCCAGCATGTCCTCCTTTTATTCAAAATATTAATACAAAACAAAATTTCAGTAGTTTTGATACCTCATGCTGACTTGTACAACAAAATTATTTGACCGCATTAACCAAAACTGACCATATTTGCACTTTATTTTGTAAATCTACACAGCCACATAGTAAATCGGCCATATTTTTATGTCAGGATTCAATGTATAATACAAATGACAGCAATATTGGAATACAATAAATACAAATTTTTGGTCGCATAAATTTATGATCCCAGTATGTCCTCCTTTTATCATGTTTATTCAAAATATTGATACGTAACAAAATTTCAGTAGTTTTGATACCTCATGCTGACTTGTACAACAAAATTATTTGACCGCATTAACCAAAACTGACCATATTTGCACTTTATTTTGTAAATCTACACAGCCACATAGTAAATCGGCCATATTTTTATGTCAGGATTCAATGTATAATACAAATGACAGCAATATTGGAATACAATAAATACAAATTTTTGGTCGCATAAATTTATGATCCCAGTATGTCCTCCTTTTATCATGTTTATTCAAAATATTGATACGTAACAAAATTTCAGTAGTTTTGATACCTCATGCTGACTTGTACAACAAAATTATTTGACCGCATCAACCAAAACTGACCATATTTGCACTTTATTTTGTAAATCTACACAGCCACATAGTAAATCAGCCATATTTTTATGTCAGGATTCAATGTATAATACAAATGACAGCAATATTGGTATACAATAACTACAAATTTTTGTTCGCATAAATTTAGGATGCCAGCATGTCCTCCTTTTATTCAAAATATTAATACAAAACAAAATTTCAGTAGTTTTGATACCTCATGCTGACTTGTACAACAAAATTATTTGACCGCATCAACCAAAACTGACCATATGTGCACTTTATTTTGTAAATCTACACAGCCACATAGTAAATCGGCCATATTTTTATGTCAGGATTCAATGTATAATACAAATGACAGCAATATTGAAATAAAATAACTACAAATTTTGGTCGCATAAATTTTGTGATGCCAGTATGTCCTCCTTTATTCAAACTTTTGATATGTAACAAAATTTCAGTAGTTTTGATACCTCATGCTGACTTGTACAACAAAATTATTTGACCGAATCAACCAAAACTGACCATCATTGACCATATTTGCACTCTAATTTGTAAATCTATATACCAGCATAGTAAACTTAGCCATATTTTTATGTCAGGATTCAACATGTTCAATGTATAATACAAATGACAGCAATATTGGTATACAATAAATACAAATTTTGTTCGCATAAATTTAGGATGCCAGCATGTCCTCCTTTTATTCAAAATATTAATACAAAACAAAATTTCAGTAGTTTTGATACCTCATGCTGACTTGTACAACAAAATTATTTGACAGCATCAACCAAAACTGACCATATGTGCACTCTAATTTGTAAATCTATATACCAGCATAGTAAATTTAGCCATATTTTTATGTCAGGATTCAATGTATAATACAAATGATAGCAATTTTGGAATACAATAAATACAAATTTTGTTCGCATAAATTTAGGGTGCCAGCATGTCCTCCTTTTATTCAAAATATTGATACATAACAAAATTTCAGTAGTTTTGATACCGCATGCTGACTTGTCATTCCTTGTACAACAAAATTATTTGACCGCATCAACCAAAACTGACTATGTGTACTTTAATTTGTAAATCTATATACCCGCATAGTAAATCAGCCATATTTTTATGTCAGGATTCAATGTAAAATACAAATGACAGCAATATTGGAATACATTAACTAAAAATTTATGGTCGCATAAATTTAGGTTGCCAGTAAGTCCTCCTTTTATTCAAAATAATAATACAAAACAAAATTTTAACAGTTTTGATACCACAAATTATTTGACCGCATCAATCTGAACTGACCATATTTGCACTTTATTATACTAATCTATATATCTGCATAATGATTCAGTAATACTTATCATGCTTATGTCAGGATGTATTGATTGTATAAAACAAATGACAGCATTGAAACAAGTTGACTACAAAATAAATTCAGTGTGCCAGCATGTCCTCCTTTTGTTCAAAATATTGATACGCAACAAAATTTCAGTGGTTTGATACCTTAGGCTGACTCCTTTTACTTTAACAAAATTATTTAACAGTATCAATCAAAACTGACCATACTTGCACTAGTATGTAAGTCTATATGGCTGCATTATAAATCAGAAGTTTCTTTTTAATGTCAGGATGGATTGTACCGGGCGTCTTTTGTCTTCCCTGGCGCTCCTGTGCGCATTTAAGTAGGACCACAAATGGAAGCAATAATATTGGAAAACAATGAATGCAAAATCTTTTCCGCAGTAATTTAAAGTGTCAGCATTTCATCTCTGTATTCATAATATTGAACAGTCACTACAGATAGTAGTTCAGGATGGTGTGTGAAACAAAACTATTTGACCGCATGATCCAAGTACCAACACTGACATGTCTGAATTCATATGTACTTTATAATAAAAAGTATATTAGGTTCTCTTCTGGGAATACATATTTTCGAACATCCTGGCACTTGAAATTTCTAGGAGGTGAGATTCTCGGGTTTTACTTCAAACTCTATGGGAAAATACAATTTTAATTCCAATTTAAAACCAAACGGTAAAAGATATTCCAAAGATTTTTAAATCACATGTTTAATATGATATGGAAATTTGAAAAACGATCTCAAATTAAATTTTAATGATTCAACAAAAATAAATTGAGTTTTAAGTTTGTGTACCTATATATGGTAAAACCCGAGGATTTGTCACTGCTTCAACTCCAATATTCAAATTTGATAAACACAATCTAATAATCTGATTGGTCAATCTTCAGCTGTGATGCAAGCATGAAATTATGTATAGTATACTGTTGATATATTATGTCGGTTGATTGATTTTGTTTGTAGCTATACGTCAAGTGGCAACTATTGCATTCAAGTGCACAAAGAGTATATTTTGGGACGTCCCATAATTATAATCGGCAAAGACAAATCTTTCCACAAATCTGATAAAATTGACGAGATTGTTGATAGTTATACCACGCCTTATGTATCCGGACACTGTACAATTTTGTGGAAAACAGAATCGTAAATCCAATGCAAACAAGGTGAATTACAATGAAATATCCATGCATCAGTGCATGTAATGCATAAAGCAAAATTTAAGAAGAGACAGTAAAAATGGGAACGAAGCAACGTCGACAATGATGTTGATATCCCATGATATAAGAATATTGTTCCGATGCGTTGGATAACCTTTCTATCCGCCTTCTAATTAGAAAAAACAAAATTTCATTTCTTTTATGCTAGCTCTGTGATTGTATAGCAATTGTTTAATGTATATAAGAATATATGAAATGAAAAAAAAAAAAAACTTGTTGATATGTATGATATCTAGTAGAGTCTAGCGAGTACAAAAATTCCTATATAGGCCTTCTGGGGAAAAAATGCGGAATGTTGTTAACATATGATTATAAAGCTCAGGTCTGATATGAAAAGTCTTAAACACGATAATATGTCATAAGCAGACCTGTCCTCAGGTCTGGTCAATAGCAGACTTGTCCACAAGTCTGGTCAGAAGCAGACCTGACCACAGGTCTGGTCAGGAGCAGACCTGTCCACAGGTCTGGTCAGGAGCAGACCTGTCCACAGGTCTGGTCTGGGGCAGACCTGTCCTCAGGACTGGTCAAAAGCAGACTTGTCCACAGGTCTGGTCTGGAGCAGACCTGTCGATAGGTCTGCAGCAGTCCTAAAACAGCAGACCGTAGGTCTGGTCCACCAACGACAAAGTTAACTTGCTTGTCTGCTTAAAATTCTCAAGTTAACTTAGAAAGCAGTCAACAAGTCTGGTCCAAGTTAACTTTTGTCAAGGTTAGGACCGCACCCATCTGTAAAGTGTCGCTAAAAAACTATTTCAGAAATTATTGGATAATCAAATACTGCAAAACTTCAAAAAAAGAAAGTTTTATATGTTAACAACAATATTTATTGCGGTAGATTTAACTAGGCAATGCTTCAAGACTTGAAATAAAACAGACGACATAAAATGATCTATGAAATTTTGTTTTCAGACAATACACTCATTTCAAAATATTTGCCGTAGTTCATGGTTTACTGCATTTAAAAATGATTTTGTTGATCGACATTTATATATACGATGTATAATGTCAATTTTATTAAACCTGTTCATCCCTGCAGACAACAGAAATTGTTTTTATAAAAAAATTCGTCGAAATAATTCCTTCTCTTTTATGTCAAACAATCCATCCTAAGGTGTAAAAGAGAGTTCATCCCACCAGCACAATGGTACAAGCTTTTAATTATATAAAAAAAAAAAGAAATATTGGCAATTTTATTGTTATTGACATACATATAAGTAACCGTAGACTTAAAGAGCTCTCAATTTGTGTGAAAATATTTCTTGTGAGGTACCAAAAGAACAGAATTTTATTGCTGTTACATAATATTTTAACAAAATGGAAAATATTGGCACCTTATATTAATGCCAACAATAAAAATTTCAATTTTAAACTACACTCCTTCCTTTCATGCCAGAAAATCCACCTTGAGTTAAAATTACTCAATTATCAGGCTCGTACAAAAAATTAATAAAAAGAAGAAATATTGGCACTTTTATTGTTATCAACATATAGATATAAGAAGATGTGGTATGAGTGCCAATGAGACAACTCTCCATCCAAGTCAAAATTTATAAATGTAAACCATTATAGGTCAAAGTACGGTCTTCAACACGGAGCCTAGGCTCACACCGAACAGTAAGCTATAAAGGGCCCCAAAATTACTAGTGTAAAACCATTCAAACGGGAAAACCAACGGTCTAATCTATATAAAAACGAGAAACGAGAAACACTTATGAACCACATCAACAAACGACAACTACTGAACATCAGATTCCTGACTTAGGACAGGTGCAAACAAATGCAGCAGGTTTAAACGTTTTAATGGTACCAAACCTTCACCCTTTTTCTGAAACAATAGTGTAACATCACAACATAGAAAGACACACTATAAAATATCAACTAAAATAGCTTAACTCAATCAAAGGACATAGTAACACCATTGAACATACACTGAACAAATAAAGTTGACCTATGATACAATGTAAATTCAAAATAAATAAACTAAGGGAAGAATAATAAAAGTAACATGTTATATCGGTATGAAATGTTAAACAATTTAAGAAAAACAATATGCTCGAACAAAATATCAGCCATTTGCAATAACTTTAAACACAGGTAAATAAAATAATTTTGTTGTTAGGTATACGTATACAGTTACAATAGAGAAAAGAAATATTTTAACAAAATAAATAATTTTGATGTTCATAGTACGAAGTACATATTAGTAACCGTAGACTTATAGAGCTCTCAATTTGTGTAAAACTATTCATCCTTAGGACCCAACAGAACATAATTTTAATGCCGTTGTATAATATTCTTAAAAATGGAAAATATTGGCACCTTTTTCTGATGGACAACAAATTTTGCAATTTTAAACTTAAATATCTTCACTTGTATGTCTAACAATCCGTCCTGAGGTATAAAAAGTACTCAATTATCAGGACAGTAAAAGAATATTAATAAAAAAATAATGCCACTTTTATTGTTATCGACATAGATATTAGTAACCATAAACTTATAGAGCTCTCAATTTGTGTAAAACTATTCATCCTTAGGGACTAAAATGAACAGCATTTTAATGCGTTGTATAATATTCTAACAAAATGGAAAATATTCGCATTGTTTTTGATCAACAACAAATTTTGCAATTTTGAACTTAAATTTCTTCACTATTGTGTCTAAAATCCATCCTGATGTATAAAAGTGCTCAAATATTAGGCCAGTACAAGAATTTTAATTAAAAAGAAATATTGTCACTTTTATTGTTTTGACATAATTTTAGTAACCATATACTTATAGAGCTCTTAATTTGTGTAAAACTATTCATCCTCAGTGACCAAAACAACAGAATTTTAATGTCATTGTATAATATTCTAACAAAATGGAAAATATTGGCACCTTTTTCAAATGGACCACAAATTTTGCAATTTTAAACTAAATTTCCTCACTTGTTTCTAAGAATCCATTATGAGGTATAAAAAGTACTCAATTATCAGGCCAGTACAAGAATATTAATAAAAAAAAAGAAATATTGTCACTATCTATTGTTATCAACATAACATTACAAACCATAAACTTATAGATCTCTCAATTTGTGTAAAACTATTCATTCTTAGGGACCAAAAGAACAGAATTTTAATGCTGTTGTATAATATTCTAGCAAAATGAAAAATATTGGCACCTTTTGTTTGATTTGACAACTTTTTTGCTTTTTTAAACTTATTTTTTTCACTTTCATGTCTAACAATCCATCCTGAGGTATAAAAATACTTCAATTATCAGGCCAGTACAAGAATATTAATAAAAAAGAAATATTGTCACCTTTTATTGTTATCGACATAAATATTAGTAACCATAGACTTATAGAGCTCTCAATTTGTGTAAAACTATTCATCCTTAGGGACCAAAAGAACAGAATTTTAATGCCATTGTATAATATTCCAACAAAATGGAAAATATTGGCACCCTTTTTTTTATGCGACAACAAATTTTTCAATTTTAAACTTAAATTTCTTTACTTTTATGTATAACAATCCATCCTGAGGTATAAAAGTACTCAATTATCAGGCCAGTACAAGAATATTAATAAAAAAAATATTGTCACTTTTATTGTTATCGACATAAATATTAGTAACCATAGACTTATAGAGCTCTCAATTTGTGTAAAACTACTCATCCTTAGGGACTAAAAAGAAAGGAATGTTAATGGGTTATATAATATTCTAACAAAATGGAAAATATTGGCACCTTTTGTTTGATTATACAAATTTTTGCTTTTTAAACTTATATTTTTCACTTTTATGTCTAACAATCCATCCTGAGCTATAAAAAGTACTCAATTGTCATGTTAATACAAGAATATTAATAAAAAAGAAATATTAATATTGTAACTTTTATTGTTATCGACATAAATATTAGTAAACGTAGACTTATAAAGCTCTCAATTTGTGTAAAACTATTCATCCTTTGGGCCCAACAGAACAGAATTTTAATGCCTTGTATAATATTCTTAAACATGACAAATATTGGCACCTTTTTCTGATGGACAACAAATTTTGCAATTATAAACTTAAATATCTTCACTTGTATGTCTAACAATCCATCCTGAGGTATAAAAAGTACTAAAATATTAGGCCAGTAGAAGAATTTAAATTAAAAAGAAATATTGTCACTTTTTATTTATAAATTATATATTATAAATTTTAGTAACCATATACTTATAGGGTTTTCAATTTGTGTAAAACTATTCATCCTAAGTGACCAAAACAACAGAATTTTAATGCCATTGTATAATATTCTAACAAAATTGAAAATATTGGCACTTTTTCTGATGGACAACACATTTTGCAATTTTAAACTTTATTTTCTTCACTTTATTTCTAACAATCCATCCTGAGGTATAAAAAGTACTCAATTATCAGGCCAGTACAAGAACATGAAGAATATTAATAAAAAAAGAAATATTGTCACTTTTTATTGTTATCGACATAAATATTAGTAACCATAGACTTATAGAGCTCTCAATTTGTGTAAAACTATTCATCTTTAGGGACCAAAAGAACAGAATTTTAATGCCATTGTATAATATTCTAACAAAATGGAAAATATTGCCACCTTTTTTTCATGCGACAACAAATTTTTCAATTTTAAACTTAAATTTCTTCACTTTTATGTCTTACAATCAATCCTGAGGTATAAAAGTACTCAATTATCATGCTAGTACAAGAATATCAATAAAAAAAGAAATATAAATATTGTCACTTTTACTGTTATTGACATAAGTATTAGTAAATGTAGACTTATAAAGCTCTCAATTTGTGTAAAACTATTCATCCTTAGGACCCAACAGAACAGAATTTTAATGCCGTTGTATAATATTCTTAAAAATGGAATATATTGGCACCTTCTTCTGATGGAAAACAAATTTTGCAATTTTAAACTTAAATATCTTCACTTGTATGTCTAACAATCCGTCCTGAGGTATAAAAAGTACTCAATTATCAGGACAGTAAAAGAATATTAATAAAAAAAATAATGCCACTTTTTATTGTTATCGACATAAATATTAGTAACCAAAAACTTATAGAGCTCTCAATTTGTGTAAAACTATTCATCCTTAGGGACTAAAAAGAACAGCATTTTAATGCGTTGTAAAATATTCCAACAAAATGGAAAATATTCGCATTGTTTTTTGATCAACAACAAATTTTGCAATTTTAAACTTAAATTTCTTCACTATTGTGTCTAAAATCCATCCTGATGTATAAAAGTGCTCAAATATTAGGCCAGTACAAGAATTGTAATTAAAAAGAAATATTGTCACTTTTATTGTTTTGACATAAATTTTAGTAACCATATACTTAATTTGTGTAAAACTATTCATCCGTAGTGACCAAAACAACAGAATTTTAATGCCATTGTATAATATTCTAACAAAATTGAAAATATTGGCACCTTTTTCAAATGGACAACAAATTTTGCAATTTTAAACTAAATTTCTTCACTTGTTTCTAAGAATCCATTATGTGGTATAAAAGTACTCAATTATCAGGCCAGTATAAGAATATTAATAAAAAAAGAAATATTGTCACTATCTATTGTTATCAACATAACATTACAAACCATAAACTTATAGAGCTCTCAATTTATGTAAAACTATTCATCATTAGGGACCAAAAGAACAGAAGTTTAATGCTGTTGTATAATATTCTAACAAAATAGAAAATATTGACACCTTTTGTTTGATTCCACAACTTTTTGCTTTTTAAACTTGAATTTTTACTTTTATGTCTAACAATCCATCCTGAGGTATAAAAGTACTCAATTATCATGCCAGTACAAGAATGTTAATAAACAAAAGAAATATTGTCACCTTTTATTGTTATCAACATAAATAATTATTAGTAACCAAATACTTATAGAGCTTTCAATTTGTGTAAAACTATTCATCCTTAGGAACCAAAACAACAGAATTTTAATGCCATTGTATAATATTCTAACAGAATGGAAAATATTAGCACCTTTTTCTGATGGACAACAAATTTTGCAATTTTAAACTTAAATTTCTTCACTATTAATTCTAAAATTCCATCCTGAGGTATAAAAGTACTAAAATATTAGGTCAGTATAACAATTTTAATTAAAAAGAAATATTGTCACTTATTATTGATATCGACATAAATTTTAGTAACCATATACTTATAGAGCTCTTAATTTGTGTAAAACTATTCATCCTTAGTGACCAAAACAACTGAATGTTAATGCCATTGAATAATATTCTAACAGAATGGAAAATATTGGCACCTTTTTCTGATGGACAACAAAGTTTGCAATTTTAAACTTAAATTTCTTTACTTAATTTTTAACAATCCATCCTGAGGTATAAACAGTACTCAATTATCATGCCAGTACAAAATGTTAATGAAAAAAAGAAATGTTGTCACCTTTTATTGTTATCGACATAGATATTTATTGGTAACCAAAACTTATAGAGCTTTCAATTTGTGTTAAACTTTTCATCCTTAGGGCCCAAAAGAACAGAATTTTAATGCCGTTGTATAATATTCTTAATAAATGGAAAATATTGGCACCTTTTTCTGATGGACAACAAATTTTGCAATTTTAAACTTAAATATCTTCACTTGTATGTCTAACAATCAATCCTGAGGTATAAAAAGTACTCAATTATCAGGACAGTAAAAGAATATTACTAAAAAATTTACGCCACTTTTTATTGTTATTGACATAAATATTAGTAACCAAAAACTTATAGAGCTTTCAATTTGTGTAAAACTATTCATCCTTAGGGACTAAAAAGAACAGAATTTTAATGCGTTGTATAATATTCTAACAAAATGGAAAAATTGGCACCTTTTCCTGATGGCCAAAATATTTTGCAATTTTAAACTTAAATATCTTCACTTGTATGTCTAACAATCAATCCTGAGGTATAAAAGTACTCAATTATCAGGCCAGTACAAGAATATTAATAAAAAAAAGAAATAGTGTCACTTTTTTTTGTTATCGACGTAAATATTAGTAACCAAAGACTTATTGAGCTCTCAATTTGTGTAAAACTATTATTCATCCTTAGGGACTAAAAAGAACAGAATTTTAATGGGTTGTATAATATTCTAATAACCCTTCCTAGATTTTCCATCGAACATGATGGAATTTTGTGATGGAAAAAATGCCATAAAAATTCCATCATGTTGATGGAGTATTGGAACAACTTTCCATCAACTTTCCATCAATGCTGGAAAATGGTTGATGGAAAATGTTTGATGGAATTTTTTTCATGATGATGGAAAATTGATGGCATATTTTCCATCTGATGGATAATTGATGGTTTTTTTGCCATCTGATGGAAAACTGATGGTAATTTTGCCATCTGATGGAAAACTGATGGAATATTTTCCATCAAATGGAAAACTGATGGAATATTTTCCATGAAATGGAAAACTGATGGAATATTTTCCATTAAATGGAAAACTGCATGGAAACTTGATGGAGAATTGACCATCTGATGGAATTTGATGGATTAGTAAGGAAAATATCTTTAGAAAATCTTTCCATATACGGCACTTTCTGTGATTTTGCTCTAAGAAGTGCAAAGTAAGTATAATTTTCATTTATTGTTTGCTTTAATAGTAGATATATGATAATTTATTGTAAACAGTATTGTACATACATGTACTTGTTTTTATCTATAATTTGCAAAATTGTCAATTTATTTACAATTTTCATCAAATTTCAAGTGGAACCTTTATAAATTTATTATTAAATTTTCAGTTAATCAACCCATTTTGAAAAACTCTTTTCACTTTTTGATAATACATTTTCAAACAATTTTTGTTGGGCCTGCGACTTTCGTCGCAAGTGATTCGGATATCGCGGCGTTAACTTACTTCTTAAAGGCTTAATGTTTCATAAGGTAGAAGACCTAGATGCTTCATACTTATATTATAAAGTTTCCATCTGTCGTATATCCATTGTCCTTGACCTGCTTTTCATGGTTCAGTGACTACTTAAAAAAAAGTTAAGATTGTTTGTAATGTTTATTTCTCTCTTATTGTGGGCAATAGGATAACTATTTCTAGTATGTGGGTACATTGCAAGGTCATCATGTCTGTCAGACAAATTTTACTTGATTTCGACCTCATTTCCTGGATCAGTGAACAAGGTCAAGGTTTCGTGGTTAAGTCCATATCTCGGATACTATACGTAATAGGTATACTATATTTGGTGTATGGAATGATTGTAAGGTGCACATGTCCAACTGGCATGTGTAATCTTACCTTGAGCACATTTCATGGTTCAGTGATTGAAGTTAAGTTTTTGTGTTTTGAATACTGTATGCGATAGGTCAACTGTATTTGGTGTATGAACATATTTTACGATGTATATGTCAGTCTGGCAGGTTATATTTGACCATGACCTCATTTTCACGGTTCATTGCTCAATTTTAAGATTTTTGTTTTGGTCTGGTTTTCTTATACTATACGTAAAGGGTTAACTTATTTGGTGTATGTAATGATTGTAAAATGTATATGTCTGTCTGGCAGGTATCATCTGACCTTGACCTCATTTTCATGGTTCATTGGTCAATGTTAAGTTTTTCTAGTTAAAGTTTGTGTCTTAGATATTATATGCAATAGGTCAACTATATTTGATGCATGGAATGATTGTAAGGTGTACATGTCTGTCTTGCAGGGTCCATTTGACCGTGACCTCATTTTTGGATCATGTTAAGTTAATGTGATACTTGTAATAAACCTTCATATTTAGGACTATCAACATAAAATCAATTGTCAGTAAAGCAGGCGAGACATTTCAGCGTGTGCACTCTTGTTTACATTCATTTGAAAATTTAATGTAGTTTTTGTCAAATTAAATCAGCGTGTTATTCATACATTCAACGCGAAGTTTGGTGTAACTAGATCGAAAACAATATGCGAAGCTGCATTACAAGAATATCAATCACTTTATGAAATATTGTTCTTCGATTTCAGAAAATAAAACTGGATACATGATTCAGAAGAAAACCGAATAACCCTTGACAAACTCTCAACAGAACCGATGTTATTTCAAGACTTAATGAACATTATTTGACTAAACATAATTGAATACTAGTAGGTAATTATTATTTAAAAGCATGACATTAAAATATGTCTTTGAAATATTTTTTCCAAGTTAAAAATTACCATGATAATAGTAAAGGTTTCAAAATTAAAGTGTGGTTATATACAAGGCTGACAATGAGACAAAATAATAATAAAAAAAGATATTAAACTTATTTTACGTTGACATTTGCTGCTTCTCTGACAAGCACGCATCATTTAGGAGAATAATCGATTGATTGTTCTTTGTGTTCAGTGGCAAATATGTCATAAAATTGAGAATGGACATGGGGAATGTGTCAAAGAGACAACAACCCGACCATAGAGTAGACAACAGCCGAAGGCCACCAATGGGTCTTCAATGCAGCGAGAAACTCCCGCACCTGGAGGCGTCCTTCAGCTGGCCCCTAAACAAATATGGCCGTACATTGACCTATAATGATTTACTTTTATAAATTGTTATTTGGATGGAGAGTTGTCTCATTGGCACTCACACCACATCTTCCTATATCTATGTATACTAGTTCAGTGATAATGGACGTCATACTAAATTCCAAATTATACACAAGAAACTAAAATTAAAAATGATACAAGACTAACAAAGGCCAGAGGCTCCTGACTTGGGACAGGCGCAAAATGCGGCGGGTTAAACATGTTTTTGAGATGCATGTTCAGGATGAAAACAAATCGATACAATAACATGAATAGGTAGGTCTTGCAATAGGGGTCTACTGGGATGAAGGGCGGTAAATTTAAAATATCACTGGAAAATGAAGGTATATTGAGAACGAAATTGAGACTTGCAACAGGAGTTGTAAAAACCCTAGGGTATCATTTAGGAGTAAGAGAAAAGATTGGTTGACTTGGAGTAAAAATAATTTGTCCGGGTGGGGTAATAATATTTCATGCAGACTGTTACTTTGCGAGTAAGCATGTGGAAAATAACTTTCAAATCTTGTCGTTTTAATTTTTTGTTTTCTCCATTTTGTTTTGATAAATAGCTCATACTTTAGAACTGATATGAATGAACTTGTTAGTACTGACATGTGGATAATTTCATCTTTCAGGTAGCAGAATTGAACAGCTGAAATACATGTATGTAATAAGGCATCTGAGATTAAGAAGAGCTAATATTTACAAAGACAGTTGGAATATTAAAAAGAAGAATTTCTGCTATCTTATCAATTGATCAAATGTTCTCAAGATTAGGACCAGATACATTATTCCATAGCTACAGTTTAGCTACAGTGTACATAATGAAAAATATTCTCTCACATGTGCATATATAAAACATTCAACAACATGTTGAAAATTATATTAACAAACAATCATGATATTTATGAACTTTCGAACTAAATAAAGTAACTGACTTGTTACAAGACTTTAAATTATAATACGTATCGAAAAGAGAAAAAAAAAACAATGTTCGAGGAGGGAGAGAAATATTATGCACATGTTAACTTTGGACGTTTTTCATTTTATTTACTTAATTCATGGTCAAGTGGAAATAAATAGGTATGAATTTCTATCGGATTTTGACTCCAGAACAAACGGACTCATAAAATATAACTACGATGATCAGGAAGTTCTGTGTATGTATAGAATAAATTTATTTTATAACTCTGTGTGATCACAAAGTTCTGTGAATATATAGAATAAATTTATTTTATACCTCTGTATGTCAATGTATGTATAGAATAAATTTATTTTATACCTCTGTATGTCAATGTATGTATAGAATAAATTTATTTTATACCTCTGTTTGCCCAGAAAGTTCTCTGTATGTCAATAAAATTGAGAATGGAAATGGGAAATGTGTCAAAGAGACAATAACCTTACCAAAGAGCAGAAAACAGCCCAAGGCCACCAATGGGTCTTCAACACAGCGAGAAAATGTATGTATAGAATACATTTATTTTATAACTCTGTGTGATCACAAAGTTCTGTGTATATATAGAATAAATTTATTTTATAACTCTGTATGATCAATTCCTAGATCAAAAGTTCTCTGTATGGATAAAATAAATTTATTCTATGCATTATTGTAAATAGACACATTTCTTTGAAAGGACAGCTTAAAGTACATGGCTCAAAATAAATTTATTTCCAAATGTAACAAATTACATCAATATAACAGTTAATTTCCAGAAATACACGATTTATAGAATAAAATTATTTTAAAATTGCATTTCTAAGGATTTTCAGTTTTATAGAGCTTTCAATTTGTGTAAAACTATTCATCCTTAGAGCCCAAAAGAACAGAATTTTAATGCCGTTGTATAATATTTCTAAAAAATGGAAAATATTGACACCTTTTTTTGATGTGACAACAAATTTTGCAATTTTATAAACTTAAATATCTTTATTTTTATGTCTAACAATCCTCCTGAGGTATAAAAAGTACTCAATTATCAGGCCAGTACGAAAACCTGGAGAATATTAATAACAAAAAGAAATATTGTTGCTTTTATTGTTATCGACGTAAATATTAGTAACAAAAGACTTATAGAGCTCTCAATTTGTGTAACACTATTCATCCTTAGGGACTAAAAAGAACAGAATTTTAATGCGTTGTATAATATTCTAACAAAATGGAAAATATTGACACCTTTTGTTTGATTCCACAACTTTTTGCTTTTGAAACTTCAATTTTTCACTTGTATGTCTAACAATCCATCCTGAGGTATAAACAGTACTCAATTATCATGCCAGTACAAGAATGTTAATAAAAAAAAGAAATATTGTCAACTTTTATTGTTATCAACATAAATAATAATAAGTAACCAAATACTTATAGAGCTTTCAATTTGTGTAAAACTATTCATCCTTAGGAACCAAAACAACAGAATTTTAATGCCATTGTATAATATTCTAACAGAATGGAAAATATTAGCACCTTTTTCTGATGGACAACAAATTTTGCAATTTTAAACTTAAATTTCTTCACTTTTATGTCTAACAATCTATCCTGAGGTATAAAAGTACTAAATTTTTAGGCAAGTACATGAATATAAATTAAAAAAGAAATATTGTCACTTTTTATTGTTATCGACATATATATTAGTAACCATATACTTATAGAGTTCTTAATTTGTGTAAAACTATTCATCCTTAGGGACCAAAAAACAGAATTTTAATGACATTGTTTAATATTCTAACAAAATGGAAAATATTGGCACCTTTTTTTTTATGCGACAACAAATTTTGCAATTTTAAACTTAAATTTCTTCACTTTTATGTCTGACAATCCATCCTGAGGTATAAAAAGTACTCAATTTTCAGGCCAGTACAAGAATAATAATAAAAAATATTGTCACTTTTTATTGTTATCGACATAAATATTAGTATCCATAGACTAATAGAGCTCTCAATTTGTGTAAAACTATGCATCCTTAGGGACCAAAAGAACAGAATGTTAATGCGTTGTATAATATTCCAACAAAATGGAAAATAATGGCAAATTTTTTGATGCGACAACTAATTTTCCAATTTTAAACTTAAATTTCTTCCTTTTGTGTCTAACAATCCATCCTTAGGAATAAGAAGTACTCAATTATCAGGCAAGAATAAGATTATTAATAAAAAAAGAAATATTGTCATTTTTATTGTTATCTACATAAATGTTAGTAACCGTAGACTTATAGAGCTCTCGATTTGTGTAAAACCATTCATCCGTAGGGATCAAAAGAACAGATTTTAATGCTGTTGTATGATATTCTAACAAAAAGAAAATATTGGCACCTTTTGTTGATGCCGACAAACAATTCATTCGTGGATATAAAAGGAATTAACTATCAGGCCAGTACAAGAATATTTAAAAAGTTTTAGCTTCAATTGCAAATAAATGAATGGCTATGGCTTCACCCAACATTTTCAAAAAAAAACAAATACCAAAGTAAGATACATGCAATGCAAAACTGTATGTAGATGTGAAAATAATGTTTCAGATAGTGCCATGACTAAGAGGTCATTTGTTGACAACATTTTTACGGCAAATTTTTCTTCATCAGGCTTCAAGTTTTGTTTTCGGACTATGTAATCGTTTTAAAATCCATGTCCACTGACGAAAAAAATTATAAAGGTTTTACGCTTCCGGAATTAATTTAATACGTGTCATATCATGCATTGTAATCGTTTCATTTGTCGAAAATGTGCAGTTAGACATTTTGCGTAGTAATTCATGTGATACGATAGGTCAGTGTATCCAGAATATGATGTCAATCTGCGTTAACTGCGTTAACGCGCGTTAACTACAAACAGTAAACGTGCGTTTAATTTATAAAAAATAGAAGACGCGCCTTTTCACGTAAACGCGGAAGTAAACGGGAAGTAAACGCCCGTTTACTTTTTATGTCTACTGAAATTTTGGAGTTAACGCAGAGTTAACGCGGCGTTTAAATGAAGTGCACGCGAGTTAACGCTGCGTTAACTTTTTCCTACATGTAATGCTTGGTTTGCACCCAACTGTAATGCAGAAAGGGTGGTATTTTCAATGCAATGACAACAACTATCATTGTTGAAGAGATATCGCTATTACATTTGTGCACGGCTAATAAAACACATCAGTAGGATTAGCATTATTCGTCGTCTGTTTGAAATATGTTAAAATATTTGAACTTGACAGGTTTACAGCATTTTACGTATACAGATATACGACATTTATAATAAACAGGTTAATGCCATTTCGAGTATTCAACATGTTCAAGTTTACGCCATATTAAGTATACAGGTTCACGCCATTTGCACCCAGTCTGATAAAGTCTCGAATATCAATAATCTCATGCCGATTTCTGTAAACCCAACTTGTGATTCTGAAACCTGAATTCTGTATACGAAAATATGGAGAATGTAAGGTGCCGATAATGATGGCCAGATTTTGATTAACCCTTATAGAATATTTGTGTCACAGATAATTATGCATATGTTCCAATTGGCCAAAAGTAATATTTCGCTCGCTTGCGATTGACCACTGATTGTCCTACCTGGCATGAGCAAATCGACGAGTGCTGATAGTAAAGCAGGATCTGCTTACCCGTCCGACGCATCTGAGGTCACCATTGGTTTTGAATGGTTCTCGGTGCTCAGTCTTTCGTGTTCTGCGTATTGTTTGGAAGACTGTTTGTCATTTTGTCATTTCGTTTGTCATTTCGTCGTTTTTATGTTTTGGCAATGGTTTTGTATGTTTTTCTTAGGTAGCACTCCACAGTTAGGTGTGTAGTTTCGCATTTTGGCCCCTGTGGATTTTACAAATATGAGAGCTAGTGTGCAATAAAATTCATTTTGGACAGCTGAAGATTGATATAGCCTTCATAGTGGGTTTATAGGAACATCTAGATTGTGTAATGCATGTATTATGGGCTGTTTTCAGTATGACAGTCCGTATTTTCATATCCATATCAGACATCAGTCCGGCAATATTTGCATTGTTTTTTCTTACTTTTGTCGCACGAACTTTGTGATTAAAATTTACGAAAAATGAGGCGAAAGACACCCAATTTTTATTTGATCATTTGGTAGATTAATGTCAACAGTTTCAGAAAAGGTATCACTCATAGGCATTGAAATTTTAGTTTAAACCAAATTTTGGGGAATATGTAACATTTTCATGCCCTTTTGCAATATTTTATGATAAATAAATGCAGACTGTTGCCATGGATACACAAATAAGGAATTATTTTTCACCATTTTAACTTTTGAAAATTAAATCTATGGAAGATACTGATTACATACATATGCACATGAATGACACAAACAGTTGGCTTAATGTATTAGAAAGCCAGGAATAGAAGATTATTAAACATTTTGTGGTTCAATTTTAATTTTATTTTCTAACTGTGGAGTGCTACCTTAGACTTATGACTTTTGTTGTGCCCTTGGTATCATCTGCCACTTGTTTAACACTTATACCGTGTTTCTGTTAAGATCTTGAACACATTTTTATCAAAATTTATTAAACATTATACAACAGACATTGAGTTGTGTGTGTACTAAAAGTAATAATAAATGCCGTACCTTAATCAGAAAGTTCCTAGTTTCAAAAGCACTGAGCGTATATATAAAGCCTCTGTTTTGCTGAAAGGACTTAACATTGTTAAAGCATTTCTCATCCAGCTTTTAAAAATATGTTATTCTCATGTCAAAATAACAGGATCAAACGTTAGTTGAGTAAACTGTGGTGTACTGCTACGACATCTACTACATTTATAATAAACAGGTTAATGCCATTTCGAGTATTCAACATGTTCAAGTTTACGCCATATTAAGTATACAGGTTCACGCCATTTGCACCCAGCCTGATAAAGTCTCGAATATCAAACATTTCATGCCGATTTCTGTAAGCCCAACTCGTGATTCTGAAACCTGAATTCTGTATACGAAATATTCGCTAAACATCACATAAAATTAACAATATAATAGTACAATTTTACATAGTAGATAAATATGGGTTTTGAAAACTTTATAAATCTGTCTCCCCAAAAAATTAGATAGCAAACAATATGACGTGCCAAGAATATATACAGTTACAGGTAACATATAATAAATTTCAATAAATACTAAAACAAAACACAATCAACGAAACAGTCAACTTTTATTTTTCTGAGAGATAGTAACTGGATCCACCATACATGTCCGATTAAAGTCGTTTACCGTTAACTATTTTTGGTATATCAATGAAAGGCCGATACGTCCGTCAGACCGTGTTCATTTTTCTTTGACCTCATTTTCATGGTTCATTGATCAACGTTAAATTGTCGTGGTTTGGTCCATATCTCAGAAGGTCAACTATATTTGGTGTAATGAACTATTGTATGGTGTACATGTTAGTCTTGCAGGATTCATCTGACCTTGACCTCATTTTCGTTGTTTATTGGTCAATGTTAAGTTTTGAGGTAAGATCCGTTTAGAACATACTTTAAGCAATAGGTTAACTATATATGTTATATGAAATGATGGCAAGGTGTACATGTTCGTTTTGCAGAGTTTTTATGACCTTGTCCTTATGTTCATGGTTCAATTTTCAACGTCATGCTTTTGTCGTTATGCCCGTATGTCAGATACTATAACCAACTGGCCAATTGCATTTGTTGTATGGAATTATTGTATGGTGTGTGTATCTGCCTGGCAGTGTTCATCTGACCTTGACCTCACTTTTATGGTTCATTTGTCGACGTTAAGTTTTTGTAGTGTTTACGTTTCTCAGATACTATAAACAATTGGTCAACCATTATATTTGATGTATAAAATTATTGAAAGGTGTTCATGTCCGTCTAGCAGGGCTCACCTGACCTTGACCACATTTAGATACGTCATTGATATTTATGTTAGTTTCCATATAGTACTGGTAGTAAAACCATTACCTTAAAGAGTAAAGTAGGGGCGACATTTCAGCGTATGTACTCTAGTGTAACTATTATATAATTATTGTTTCATTTTGTATCTTTGCTATTATTTTTTGAAAGTGGATAGGACGATGTATAAAGATCAAATGGAAATGGAAAGATATACATATATATATATATATGATGTGGCGGCATGGTAATTAACATTATCATCCTTTACGACAGACAAAATAGCTGATCTGAAAAGGTACACCATCTACTTGCCACTTTACATCATGTACCGTGTTACAACCCTAGATAAAGACGACGAGGAAAGGCATTACATCGACCACCGAAAGCTATATTTTTATGTAACCTAGGTGGTTGAGTGGTCTAGGGCGCTGGACACGGTGCAGGCGGTGCCACGATGTCACAGAAACAAGGGTTCGAATCCCGCTGAGGGTAGAACAAAAATTTGCTAACGCATTTTCATTAAGCCAGTATCTGATTGCTGTCAGGCCTAAATCATGTGGAATATTTGTATACAGGCTTTGGACATCAAAACTAGTTAAAATTGTTATTTCTGAACTATGTTTGGTATGTGATTTAGAAAATCCATATCGTCTTTGATATAACTTGGTATTAATGGACAAAGATTTTTCAGTATCAGATCTATGAAGTGACTTAGCCGTTAGTTCTGGATTCTGGTCCCGCAACTATTGGTCGTAATTTAAGATCTGTTGGTTGTACAGTTTCAACATATGGTTTATTTTGCTGCCAAACTACATTTTGTATCTGCTGACTTTTATGAATTTCGGGTAAACCATAAAAATTACTGCATTTAGAGTCGAAATTACATAGATAAGCTATTTCTTTGTCTGTAAGCGAGTCCGAATATTTTTCAACTAATTGTTTCATTCTCTTTTTTGTTGTTTTATCCGGATTTTGCTTTGAATTTAACTTTCTGTAATATTCATCGTCATTCAGTTGGTCAAATACTTTTTCTTTGTAGTAATCTCGGTCCATGATTATGATAGCGCCACCTTTATCAGCTTCTTTAAGAACTATTATTGGGTCGATCTTTAAACGTTTTAAGGCCTCTTTTTAGCCAGGTTTTGTTTTGAAGAACCTAATTCGATTGGAAATGTTGATATTATCTCAATGTAATTATCCAAAATTCATCTTTTCCAGGATATCGGTTATAGATTGATTTATTTCTTACAAGTGATATATCATTGTCATTTCTGTTCCCAAATTCTTCTCGAAGGCGAAGGCTCCTTGAAAATTGTAAATATATATATATATTATATATCTGTTTATTTACTTTTCACCTTAATTATTTATCCCTTATAATTTTTATTAACTATGTATTTGCATTCAGGTATCACAGATCAAATTTATTCGTTCGTTGTGTGTTAGTTTACGTTTTTGATTGAGTTAAGCCTTCCAATTGATATTTTCTAGTGTGTCTTTCTATGTTGTGATGTTATACTATTGTTTCAGAAAAGGGAGAAGGTTTGGTACCATTAAAACGTTTAATCCCGCTGCAAATGTTTGCACCTGTCCTAAGTCAGTAATCTGATGTACAGTAGTTGTCGTTTGTTTATGTAGTTCATACGTGTTTCTCGTTTCTCGTTTTATATAGATTAGACCGTTGGTTTTCCCGTTTGAATGGTTTTACACTTGTAATTGTTGGGGCCCTTTATAGCTTGCTGTTCGGTGTGAGTCAATGCTCAGTGTTGAAGGCCGTACCTTGACCTATACTGGTTTACTTTATAAATTGTTACTTGGATGGAGAGTTGTCTCATTGGCACTCATACCACATCTTCCTATATCTATATATATATATATCGGATTTTAATTCCGGGATACTTGAGTATGGTATCAGCGCGAATTTAAATCCTTTGTGAGTAATTTGAATTCATCTCCATTCATTGGTCGGTTCGATAGGTTAATGATTTTAGGGTTTATTCTGGTTGATTGGAGGGTGGTATTGTTATCTCTATTGGGTCTGGTGGTTTTGAATCGAGTCCCTGTCTAAAAAAGAGGTTCTAGCACCTCTTCCTTTTCCACCTCTTCCTGATATTGATGTACCTCTTCCCCTTCCGTTTTCTACCACATTTGCAATCCGTCCTCGACCTCTTCCGCGTTGTCTACCACGAATTCCTCCTCTTCCACTTATTACTGTCCAATCATTATTATCAATTTTGTAGTTTTGATTTTGAGAGGGTTCATGGCTCTGTGGGGTTATGCGGTTTCTTTGTATTATAATTTTAACACACTGTTTAGTATGTAAATATTAAAATGTAAAAATATTTACAATGCGATAAAAATAAACGCAATATTTCGCTAGACAAACTAGCTTCATCGAGCGTGCATCTATCTAGGCGAAATCGGATGCAGATAAGAAACTTTTGCAGCTCATTGTACATTAAATTGTGCTGCCTTTTAAATAATTCAAAGTTTGGATGTGTGTTAAAATTACATTGTTAGGCAATTTATCATTTCATTTGTGTAATTGTATTAATCTTTGTACTGATTAATCCACACTCACATATATTTTTATGATTTGTGTTGCTATTTATAGGCACTTATATATTTATATACTTTCCGTTTTAATTTCCTTGGAGTTCGGTGTTTTGTTATTTTACTTTATATATATATATATATATATATATATATATATATAAAGTGTGTATTTTACAGTGGACGATATTTTAGTATACCAACTACAAATAATTATTTTGGCCAATTCAAATTTAATCAGTTGAATCCGACGAGTAAAATGATAATGGTAAGAGAGAAAACTCTTGATAATTTGTATCGAGTAATAGTACTTAGCTTACTTTCATCGGTATTGCGGATGACAATACACCTTATCGCTATTTGTCCGCCATTACTGGATATCACACAGGTTCCCGTAAAATTTTGACGTCATAAAACAAAATATCTGACGCCACAATGGAAAAGTGATTGTTGTATGCGTCAAAGTTCAAGCGGCCGGGTCAGCCGGGATTAGCGATAAGGTGTATAACACTACTGCATTATGTACATAAAAAATCTATAACATGTTATATACTAGTATTATTTAACTTATTCCTATCCAACTAGTGCCCTGCTAAAGGTGCTTTACTTTCTGATGTTGAATGGATGCTTTATTCTACATTGTGGTCGGTCACTTTATATTTTAAAACAAGGTCAAAGGCATAACAGAATAGATATATACTATACCACAAATGACCAAAATTCATATTAATATTAACAGTACCAATTTTACTACACCAGATGTACATTTTGAAAAATAATGTATCTTCAGTGATGCTCTATGTCAGAATATTTTAAAATCCAACCATAAGTGAGGGACCAAGCAAACAGACTTTGGAAAATAAAAATAGGGTCGCATGTAGTGATATCTAGTGCGAATAAGTTTCTTAACAAAAACAAAAGGAAACGAACAGGGTTAATGCATTGACATACATTTATATATCACAATACATAAAAGGGATAACAGGAATCACCAAACATACTGGACAGTACAGCAGACCATACCAACCACCAACAACCGACTCCTCCAGAAAAAAGTTCAACCAAACAATGAACAACACGTAGCCACGATAGTCTGACTAGGCACTGGCACAAAATGTAATTTTACATACTGCTATGTTTAAAAGTTTGTTGTATCTGGAAACATTGCGAAATACATTTTGTAAAATGCAACTTCACGTTCACTAAAGTCAGCTTGATTAAAACATATTCTAGCAAACCATACACGTTCTGAAGTGAGCACGTCATAGGATGCGGCATGAAAAACATCGCGGGCCAAAAATTGATGTTTGTGGTAGCAAAGTTGAAATCGTTATTTTTATTTTTAATTTAGTTCAAATTTTCATTTTGTACCAAAACAGCTGTGTCTGAAAATGGACAAAATTCACTTTAATTTTATATAGTTTATTGAGCTCAAATGTAGATCAAGACAAATATCACAAATATGTATTGTGGATCTATATATGGAGTTTAATTCGTCTTAATTTAGCATCAGCTCTTTTTGGGAAGTCGAAAAAGGGATATTGTTTTTAAAGCTACAAAGATAAGGAATTGTCCTTAAAATTTTTCTTGTTGACTTAATATAATTATTGATACCTTAGGTTTATATGTGTACTGTTGTTTTTTTTGGTTTTTTTTTCATATGTGTACTGTTGTTTTTTTTTTTTTGTTTTTTTTTTTTTTTTTTTTTTTTTTCAATCTCTATGTCTGCAATATTTAGGTATAAACATAAACATCAATTCGATAATTTATAGTTTTAAGTGATGCTAACATGTTTTTTTATAAACATAAGGAGAGCTAGTATGATTGACAATTAGACAACTATCCAACAGAGTCTAAATGAAGCGGATTTAAGCAACTATATGTCATCGTCCCGGCATCCAGAAATGCACAAAACCCATAACGTATAGCCAGCTATAAATGGCCCCACATGACAGAATGTAAAACAAATTACTAGTAAAACGAAAACCAACGGCCTGATATATGACAAAACAATAAAGGAAAACAAACATGACAGACAGCAACCAACGACAACCACTAAATTACAGGTTCCTTACTTGGGACAGGCAAACACAGAATGCAGTGGGGTTAACCATGTTTGTGGGCGCTCAACCCTGCCCCTAACCATGGACAGTGGTGTTACAGAACAACATAAGTACAAACTTTGAAAATCAGTTGAAATGGCACCACAGTTAACTCATCCGATCGGCACCAAGTAGAACAACAACTAAATATAAAGATAAAAGAAGGTAAATACATTTTCATTACTTGTTATATGAAAAGCCCTGTATTTTTCACAGCCGAAAGACTCGCCGTAAGTAAATATTACATAAGGAATCTGAGCTCCAAGCAAAGGTGATATTTTCTCGATTATTCCGGAAGGTGATTCTCTTTTGACACTTTGGTATTCCACTTTTCAAACACACCACACGAAACCCAACTAATATGGGAAAAGGTTACATTTTACCTATGCAATATATGAAAAGGTATACATTTTTAAATCTAAATTATATGAAAAGATTGGAAAACAGAGCCCCAGGGACACCACCTATCAATTAGGTATTGAAGTACCCCCTCGGCCGAGTCTATTTCAGAAAGATTTATTAATTGAATGTGTAAATTTCAAAAGAAGTCCCTTGATGTGTTAAATTGCACTAAAAATAAGCCGATTAAGGTCACATAAGATTTGATCAACTTCTAGACTAAGTTTTAATGGCAGTGACGTACCAGGGCAGGGGGATACGCCACCCTTGATTTTAATCGGATATCTTTTTACCTTGTTTCGCATACAATAGTCCCAAAAATGTTCGCCTGAATACGCTTCACAATCTTAATCGTTATTGACATCTACGCCTCCCGTTTCTAGAACTATTGATCCGCTCCCAGTGGTCTCAACTTTAAATTTTGAAACTTTACTTTTCCAGTTGTGTTGTGTTGATCGATTTATTTGCGTGCAAGCCTTGTCTATTTTGGGATGTCTTGGGTATTTACTGGTTAATTTAATATGAGTTAGATATTTGAACCATATTATAACTAATGTTCAAATGTAACTAAAAGCATTTTAAAGCCACGTTTTTAAAAATGATTTGCAATATATGTATATTAAGTAAAACTTGAGAAAAAAAATATTATAAACTATCACATTCGTATTTCAAATCCGGTTCATTGTCAAATTACTTTGTCTTGCATGATATAAGATACAAACAGTGCAATATATTCTAAACACATTATGTGAAATTTAATCTTTGTGTGTTAAACTGCATGTTTATAAAGATTGAACTTTTACTTTAAATCTTTAACTTTAAGTAGATTTTTACCTTCTATTATGTATTATTTATACATATTAGCATAACAGAATTACTTTTTATAATCATGACAATGTATTAACTGTTAGATAGGAGGAAGTAAACCGTAGATTATTATTAAATAATATTTTGAACAATGACTGAAGAAAACATCCGCGAAAAATAGAACATCACCAAGGATGTCAGATGATAGCAACAAGTAATATTTATTTTTTGTATTCAATAACAAACAGAAAAGAACAAAACGTTATTGTGTAGGTATAACAAATTGCTTATATAGGTTTGTTTAACTACTATGCAACGGTTAACATAACATTCGAATTTTGAGATTTCCATGCAACAACCTAAACAATTGTAATGTCATATAAATGTAGTTTTCTTGTGGTGTAGTATTATATCCTTTACACAAATGTATAGGTAAGTACAACTATCTGTTAGCAAGCAAAAAGACAAAACACTTGTATGCTGTTGCCATATAACAGAAATAGAATTACTTTATATACTTGTACGTAATTTTATATGGAGAAAATCAAACACAGCGGAAACATACTGAAACTTAAAAGGTAAGTTGTTTAACTTTTTTAAATTCATAAGAAATCGCATTTTGTGCGAGTATTTCTGTTGGTTGTTTTTTTTTTTTTTTCGGCGGGTGCCACATGTGGAGCAGGATCTGCTTATCCTTCCGGAACACTAGAGAACTCCCGGTTTTTGGTTGGGTTCGTGTTGTGTTTTGTATACTGTTGTTTGTTTTTGGTGTTTTTTTTCTTTTTGCCATGGCGTTGTCTGTTTATTTTCTTCCTTCGGTATCTTTCGCCTATTTTTAAAGCAATTTTATCTCACCACAATTCACGATATATCTCAGCTTAATGGTCTTCATTGGCAGCTTTTAATTAGCTGTAATATTTCTCGATTAAATAATGCCAAAATAATCTCCTGCATTCAAATTTAGTAAATAGCATTAACCTTACCTTATTCACATGGTGGCGTATGCACAGATATTAGAGCAAATGAAACATCTTTATTTGTAAGGCTGTTCATACATTTGATTACACCAAAACCTTTTGTTATTGGTTGAAATCAAATTGTTTACATTTCATAGCGGTCTCAAATGACAAAGTAACATCACCCTTTCATTCATCAGTATTACAAACCGACTCTGCTCTTACTACTAAATGCCGCGAACTTAAAGGAGAACTAATAAAATCCGAGATTAAAGTTTTGGTTGGACCTAGTCGGGGATCAAACCCACAAACACCCGCACCCGAGGTTAAAAGTTTATCACGACATCCCAAGGTGGTTTAGTTGTTCTCAAAACGTCAGCACAACCTTCATGTTTTCTTAAACTAATGATTCTTTTCTTTAAACATACACTGTTATGTATTTTGTAAACAGCATACAGTATTTACACTATTTTGTTCAAACAAACATGCAAACTTAGGAGGACTTTCCATATATGAACAAAAATATATATGTGGCGTATACGTAAATTCGATACAATGTAGCAAACCAACAACACAATAAAATCAGACTAGAGATCGAGAGGTCAACAAATGACGGCCTTGACTATTAGACAAGTGACTATCTGTAAATCGTACACGGTTCAAGACAAGTTGTGAATAAAATAGAAGGATGTACATGATGCATAAGCTACTTTTGTCCCTTTCAAATTGAATATAAAAAATATGATAAATCTTTCAAATAACATCCTTCAGATTAGTCTGTCAGATATCAATACTTAACAATGATCAAGAGCAATACCCAAAAGATATTTTTCTGTAAGTCTTCTTTTGCAAGAATGTTGGTGTGGCTAAAATATCTTTACATGTAAAGCTGTGGCTTATATTTAATTTTCAAAAACTATATGAAAGTGGAAAATGTAGGTCATATATGTCAGTTGAGACATGTTTATCATGTTATAAAGTGACAACACAACTGACAAAACTGAAAATCCTGCTTATATCATTTTATTCGTTTATCAGATAATTTTGATTTAAACTAATGAATGGTTTCACTATGATTTTAATTTCAGGGTCAAAAATAGCTTTTATCAGAACTCCTACTATATGTTAAATTGTCAGATGGTTTAGGACTGAACGGGTTTTTTCTTCGTGCAAAAAATGTATTTCTAAATTGGAAATATTATTTCCTTATATCTATTTTTTCATCGGACATGCTGGTTAATTAATATGTTTAAACCTGTGGGCATGTTGTGTTTTGTGTTCAATATAATTGTTTATTGCAGATAAAAGGCGATATTTTTATTTGTTTTCGTCAAAAATACAGTATTTCTATAACTTGAATTAGGACGATTAATCGCGTCCAGTCCTCTCATTTCTGTTTCTTTCTGAATCACAGAAAAATAGAACTAAAACTTTATGTTAGGTCGAGCAAAGTATCTGCATTTTAAGTTTAGTTAGTAAAACATTCCCGATGAACCCTTCGATCACTCCAAGCGATTCGCATATTTTTGGTAAATAACACTTACATGTATCACTATTTTTATCAATTGCATTTACAACAAACTTCTAAACCATATATCTTAAAGGGCTTATGTTAATGTGCAAAACAAAATGGAGATGAAGAGGCAACGCAGCGTAAAGACAAAACTAGACGATGCTATCAGTTTAGATCGGTCAATCAATTACGAGTCACATGAAGAGGATGAGGAAATCGTTAACCTTAAGGAATCTCTTAAAATTACAGATGAGAGTTTGAGGAAACAGAGGATAGAAAATGAGAAGAGAAAACTCCAGGAAGAACTACAAAGAAAACAAAAGGAACTTGAAAAGAGAAGGGTAAATAAATGAAAGAAATATGAAGTCTCTTTTACATTAAAGAGATTGCCAAATAACGTATATTTATCAAATTAAAGTAAAAAGAAGCTAATGGTAAATAAATGAAAGAAATATGAAGTCTCTTTTACATTAAAGAGATTGCCAAATAACGTATATTTATCAAATTAAAGTAAAAGAAGCTAATTGAGTATCATCAGCGTGTCTTTAAACGCATATTATAGATTTTCAATTCCGTGAACATGTGGTATATAATAAATTTTGAAAACAAGTCTCGATTAAACGTCGATTAAAATTGGTATTTAAATGAGGTGTGGTCATACAATTAGCGAGTTAATACCATTAATTTTTGTCAATATTACCCTTCGTAGAATATTGATAGAAGGCCCTAGCTTGTGCGATAGTAAATTCACTTAGGACAATATTCACCAATATTGGTACAATAAGCTTTTAAAATTATCAAATAAGCTTGAATACAATTGATTGATTTTATTTTGTAGTTTTACAATGTTTGCGTTCTTGATTTTCTAAACGAAAGTAAAATGTGTGTATTCAAGCAATTCGTGATATATAAATACCTAAGTAGTCTAGGTCACAGACTTTGGGACCCCTATATTTTTAAATCTCAATAAACCAGCGAAACAAATCAAATTAAATTACAATCCTATAGTTTTACCTGTTTACCGAATTCGCATCATTATAATATGCCTCATTATCGTATATCCGGTTCATTGTCTGTCAATTTAACATTGAAAATTATATATGTAATCATTGGCAGACATTATATTTATGATCTGGAATTACAAAATGTTGATGTGATTGACCCAATAAGATCTTTAATCTGGGATTATCCCATGTATATGGATTTTAAAAATATTACACTTTAAGGTAAGCGCATGACAATTAATCATCAACAACATATCATACCTTAAGGTTACCGCATGATCATCAATCGTCAACAAGATATCACACCATAAGGTTACCGCATGATCATCAATTATCAACAAGATTTCACACCTTAAGGTTACCACATGCTCATCAATCATCAACAAGATTTCACACCTTAAGGTTACCACATGATCATCAATCATCAACAAGATTTCACACCTTAAGGTTAGCGTATGCTCATCAATCTTCAAAAGACGTCACACTTGAATGTTACCGCATGCTCATCAATCTTCATAAAAATATCACACCTTAAGGTAAGCGTATGGTCATCAATCATCAACAAGATTTCACACCTTAAGGTAAGCGTATGCTCATCAATTTTCCCAAAAATTCACACCTTAAGGTTACCACATGCTCGTCAATCATCAACAAAATATCACACCTTAAGGTTACCGCATACTCATCAATCATCAAAAGATGTCACACCTTAATGTTACCGCATGCTCATCAATCATCAAAATATATCACACCTTAAGGTTAGCGTATGGTCATCTATCATCAACAAAATATCACCACACCTTAAGGTTAGCGTATGATCATATATCATCAACAAAATATCACCACACTTTAAGGTTAGCGCATGATTATCAATCATCAGCAAAATATCACCACACCTTAAGGTTAGTGCATGATTATCAATCATCAGCAAAATATCACCACACCTTAAAGTTAGCGCATGATTATCAATCATCAGCAAAATATCACCACACCTCAAGGTTAGCGCATGATTATCAATCCTCAGCAAAATATCACCACACCTTAAGGTTAGCGCATGATTATCAATCATCATCAAAATATCACCACACCTTAAGGTTAGCGCATGATTATCAATCCTCAGCAAAATATTACAACACCTTAAGATTAGTGCATGATCAACCTTCACGATCAAATTATTACACCTTTATTAAGGTTACCTCAAATCAATCATCAACAAATTATCACACTTTAAGGTAACTTCCAATCTAATTTGACGCTAAATTGTTTTAAAATTTGTTGATGAATAAATCTTGTACGACTTTACCCCAGCAGAGCTATAGAAAAACAGTACATTAACGGGTGTTACACGGACACTTTTAGATGATACACGGACACTTTTAGTTGTTACACGGACACTTTTATGAATAGAATCACTCGTGCATGATCAGAGAGTTCATGGGCACTTTAAATTTCAGTTAGATTTGAACTTTTTGTTTCACCGACATATTTCCTGTCTTTTTGATTAAAATATTTACGTTAGCATCAATTTCAAACAATTCCAGTAAATTACTATTCATATCAGTACACTAAGGGATTGACCATTTTACTTAAAAAAGGGGGTATGTCTTTTTTCTAAAAAATATTTTGATACCCAATTTTATGAGAAAAAATATATTGTGGTCAAGCAGATGACAAAATAATATTCTGATTCCCGATTTTCCGTATACCGTATATAATCGTCTAATTTCGAAAAAAAATGAAAATAGTTGGGTGATAGCGTTGAAATAATAAATAATGTTCTTACTCAGAAAAGAAGATACCCCCTTTTGAAGCCAAATGGTCGGTCCGTAAGTGTTTTTTTCCTTCAACATATGGACATGAATAGTTTTTGGACAATGCTGAAAGTAAAGAAATGCTGGTACCAACGTTTATATTTCAATAAAAAAGACAGGAAATAGATATAAAAAAATCAAATCTAATCAAAAGATAAAATCCCTATCAACTCACCAATGCACGATTGATCCTATAAATAAAAAGTGTCCATGTAATACATGTTCAAATATGCAGCAAATCGTGAAGAAAAATCATTCAACTAATGTCATCAATTTTGAACGGTAAGCTGCGATTGGATCATATAGTGACACGTGTTAAATCCTGATCAACACTATCAGAGACATATAAAAAAAAACCTATATGTATGAACTATTAAAAAAAAATCCAAAACATATGCCTATATATATATGTATATATATATCAAATAACAAGACAAAATCCAGTTTTTCATAACATTTCATTCACTTAATATCAGTTCTGTTTATTTTAAATGGATTAACCCCCCCCCCCGCTTTCCATTCCGTTTTTCCACAATAAAAAAAATCAAATGGTAGTTGCATTCTAAAAAGTCTCAAATGTAAACAACATTCATCTTTTCCTTGAAATGGTTCTTTTTTTATAAAGTTATTAAATTCTTGAAATTTTTTTAGAAAAAAAATTCTGGGCTTAAGGAAGTGAAAAAAGTGTGTTTAAACTGTAACTTACATTAACTGGTATATGGCCATTGAAGTTTCTAATATGTTTAGTTTTGCTACCTCTTCTAAATGCAAAATGTACTACTTCCTTCCTGAAACGTCGTACAAGTCAGATACAAAACAAAGGTAACAAAAAATAGGCCGGAAACAACCTGCCGTATAGTTTGTCTGCACTTGTAGTCAGGTCAAGGTCCTCGGCCAGCGCCTCGGACCTTGACCTGACTACTCGTGCAGAAAACTATCCGGCAACGGTTGTTACCGGCCTGTTTCTTTGTTACGTTTGTATTGTATCTAATACTTATATCGTTCTCGTTATAATTTCCGTTTAAATCATGTCCATTCATTTATAAATATAAACAAAACCTTTGAGATGTTGGGTATTTGTCAATAAGACATCAACTCAGCAACATGTTAGAACGAGAAAAGATATAACGAGGTCAACGTATTAAAGTCTTCAACAATAGACAACGACCCGAGTAAAGACGCCTCGTGAATAACAGACTTGACATCTACACTACATTATGTTAAGGACAAAACTACCATGATGAAATTTAAAAAACGACCACTGACGAGGTTGTCAACTCAGGACATGCATGTTAATATGTTCATTTTTTACGCATTTAAAGATTTCGCGACTTTTGTTTCGTTGATTAATTCTCTTCGTGTATATTACTTTTAAAGAAATGAGAAGATGAGGTATGATTGCCAATGAGACATTTCTCAACCAGAGACCGAATGACATAGGTCACCGCACGGCCTTCAACAATGACCAAACGCATACCGCATAGGAAGCTTTGAAAGGCACCGAAATGACAAAGGTAAAGCAATTCAAACAAGAAAACTAACGGCCTGATTTATATACACAACAATGAACGAAATACAAGTATAATATACAGAAACAAACGACAACCACTGAATTACAGGTTCCAGACTTGGGACAGGCACAAATAGAATGTGGCGGGGTTAAACATGTTTGCTGAGGCCAAACCCTTCCCTAACTTGGGACAGTGGTGTAACAGTACAACATAAGAACACACTATAGAAGTCTGTTGAAAAGGGCTTAACTCATCAGATCGATTCAGTGCAGAATGACATCTAACAAAACACAGACCGGACGTTGTAGGTTTTAATTTACTGATAACAAAATCAATATTTAAACCGATAAAACAATATTCAAAGATCTAATTACTGTGTTGAACTAGTAACCTTTTGAAATAAGTTTATTTAAAGGTTCGATAAGTTTACCGGATCTAAATTTACGGGCTCTGTAATCAATATCACCGTAAATATTAGGATGTGTTATTCCGTTTGTATTAAGTCTTCTACATGTACAGCCAAACTTCCCAACCAAATCTTAATTTAGTATAATATGTATAAGTTTTAAGTAATTTGTGGAAACGAAATCCATGACTCAATAATTTACCAGTAAAACATATCCTTACGTTCATTGAAATCCAAAACAGTATGTAATATCCCTTGGCAAATGTATGTGTATTTTTCTTCCAAACATTACTACCTTCACAGATAGACACTTTCTGAATACGTCACACCCAACGTTCTGCTGTCCCTACATTGAAACTTTGCCTTTAAAGCAGATGCAAAATCCTTTTCGACTGAAGGAAAGGATCTTCCTCCTCCACAGCCAGAACCAGTGCAGCAAGATGATTGTTGTGAAGAATTTTATATGACTATTATCAAAGGCAGCTTAAGATCTACTTTCGAGAAATATGGCCCAAGTATATGTACGGGAAGTGGTAAAATAACGGGAGCCAAATCAGTTGTGATTGTGGGAGCCGGGATTTCTGGATTGTCTGCTGCTTTTGAATTAGAAAAGAAGGATACCATGTAAGATATGTTGCTATTTTCTCTGCATCACCCTTTTTAAGACAATAACAAATTAAATGACCCATTTACAGCCTAGAGCGTTCACAAAATTAAAACAGTATTGATCAGCATTTATTGACTACATCTTTCCCGGTGTTTGGTGTGAAGAATATTTAGTAATTTAGATAATGAATAGATTTATAATGCGTTTTGATTATCGAATTCAAGGGATCAAAAGAGGCCTTATGTTCAGTAGTTGTCGTTTGTTGATGTGGTTCATAAGTGTTTCTCGTTTCTCGTTTTTATATAGATTAGACCGTTGGTTTTCCCGTTTGAATGGTTTTACACTAGTAATTTTGGGGCCCTTTATAGCTTACTGTTCGGTGTGAGCCTAGGCTCCGTGTTGAAGACCGTACTTTGACCTATAATGGTTTACTTTTATAAATTTTGACTCGGATGGAGAGTTGTCTCATTGGCACTCATACCACATCTTCTTATATCTATTTATCATACCTTTTCAATTCTTAGTTCTGTTGACTTCCCCTAAATTTACTCGGATTCTTCCTTTTATGAAAATTGAGTTGTAACAATTATAAATTTTTAACACAAATCAATCAATGTTATGGTAATAAGTTCTTTTAATCGTGTATATTTGCATTGACTGCTGACAGAAATATGATCGAGAAACCAGCGGACATTTATATAGTACATCGAAAATAAGTAAAATATTCGAGTTTTATTTTAGACTCAAATTGTAGAGCTTCAACACAGAGTTGGTGGTCGAACGAAAACACTTAGAGCTGGATTCTCTGATGGACTGCATGCTGAAGGTATTTACCAATAGGATTAATGTTGTGCGCTCGTTGATACAAATCAAAATTTAAAAACTAAATGGTTGTATGAACACTATGCTATATCTAATTTCAAAGATCAAAATGTTAATAATACCTGTCTTTAAATAATTCAATGGCAAATATTGTGTTATCCCCGCAAGCAAAGCTGCAAACAAGATCGTTTGAGAATATAAATCACATAATGTAAACTCCAACTCCCTATTAAGCTCAACACATACTCCCACGACTCTAACAAAGAGGAAATCTGGAACAGTCATAAGTCGGTTTTATAGTCCCTTGAATTTCAACCAAAGATTAAGAACTGGATCTCCGTCACTGTACTGGATACCCAAAAGGGCTTTGTAAATAAGATGTGGATCCTAAACAAATCCAAAGATATGTTAGAAAACATACAATCCAAGCCTTGTTCTCATGCAATAGTCATGATAGTATAAAACAATTTACTTCTACACACGTATTCCTCATTTGGAACATATAAACAAATTGAAAGAAATAGTCCAAATTTTTTCATAAACAAGATTGACTAACGGAGATAAAAATATCTTGTTTTTGGAAGGAAATATCCATACGTTTAAAATTTTTAAAAACCGGAGAATAACAGAAATTTCATATAGAATTCATATGGTTACAATTAAATGTGTCTTACTCTAATTTCATTTAGGTGAAACTGTTGTTTATATTAATTTCTGTATGAATGACAAGATTTGTCAGACATGCCAATCATGACATACTTATGGCGCCTTCAAACATCATAATAGACAAGCAAACATATTGAATCCAAGTTTCATTTATAAGAAGATGCATAAATGAAATGCTAAACTAGACAACTTTTTTGTATTCTTGCAGTTGTCATTTGAAAGAACTCAAATAATGAAGAAAGTTTCATGATTGTCTAAATGTCAAGATTATAAAATACGTTTTCTGATTATCATATATTTTTGTGGTGCTTTATAGGTGGTGCCATGCGAATTCCTAAAAATCATTACTGCACTCATGGATACATCAAAAATTTGGCATAGACTTGAGATATTTTCAAAATTACAACAGTGACACTTGGTTGTACCTCGATGGTATTGGTAAAATTAGAACAAAAGGTAATACTGTACGATATTTTATCGTTTACTTCTATATTTTCTCCTACAAAATATTATAAAAGTTAAAAGCACAAGATAATAATTCGTTACATAAATTTTATAATTCAACGTAGACAAAAGTAGAACTTCAACTTTCAACGTCAGCTTTGTGTTTTGCATCTGTTTTATAAAATGTAACATTTTCGCGGCAATGCTACCATACTGCCTTATACAATTTTGAAATGACTTCACTGCACGAGAAGCTCTATTATGTCCCAAACAAGTGAAACATATTGTAAAACTAACATACAAAGATGAAAACAACTATTTACATGTATATACATTTCAGTTTCGCAAAACCGAGTAATAACAACTTCTTCAAAATTTTATAATTTTGGTTAATAACTTTGATGAAGGCATACTTGTATATAATCATTCTCATCAAATCTTAACATGACAAAAACGATATAGCTAGCAAGTTATACGAATTTGTAAGGAAAATAACGTCTGTAATGTTTCCAAGCGGAAAACAAGTGGCTGCATATTTGATAAGAATATGTCAGAATTTCTTAATGCGCGAAGTTTGATATGATAAATTACAAAAATACCAACAAAATCGACTGATAACACTTTTCCAATACAATTGCTGCGAAGCCAAAATTCAAAGGAACATTTTTTTTTCTAAAATCAAAAGATTATTTAATTGAAAAGATAAGAAATACTGTACGTATATGCGTTATAGTTTAGATGATAGAAAGGACATATGATACTTTTATTTCAGAAATTTTCTTTATTTCTTTAACTTGAACAGCCATTACGTGAATATTAAACATCACTGTTACAAAGGGTAGATTAGTATGCTACTAAACCTAAATGTAGTTGTGTTAAAAATTCGATATTGGTCTAGACTAGTTGGTTATAAACCTGAATCTTTAGTGAACTCTTGTACAATTGTATTGCAGTTAAATTAATATTTAGACAGAACTGTCAGAGTGAAGAACAAAAAATGAAAATAACACTTGATCATTTGTGCCTAAAAGAACTAGTATATTGTATCGCTTGGATTAGCTAGCGTCAACTGGTTGAGTTGATCCAAGGAACTGTTGAAAGAGTATCAAGTTATACTGTAGATTACTAGACACATATCAATTGTATGCGTCTGAAGTGTTTTTCTGGATTAATTTCATCAGAAACGCTCAAAGCCAAATATTGAGAGCCATGGATGTGTAAATACAAAACACGCCAAGAGCTTCTTTCAGAACTTATTTATATGCAAATGTATTAATTGGAGATGTATATTTGTTAAACACATTTTTTTAAATTCAATAATTACATTATTGCTTGTACACATTTTGCTGTGAAGAAAGTAAATAAAAATTTATGTTTCAGACTGGGAAACCAATAACAAATTTTACTCGGACAAATTCTATCCAGGATGGGATGCAAACATACCAGATTACGAACGGGATAAAGTTGATGGAATATGTAGGATTTCTATAGTGATATCAATTAAACTTTTATTATTTTAAAAGGGAGATAAAAAAACATTAGGAGAGATAAGCCTTATATTTTACATAACATATTAACTGCAAAAACATTCAAAGATTTATTGAAATTTTTCAAATATACAGTCCTTTTGTAGTGGAATTTAAACACTTCACTTTTCTATACACTTCAATATTATATGAAAAAGAATCATCACCACTTTGAAGAATTGTTTTATTGTCGTTTGCCAGACATTCAGTGAAAAATATAACACGAAAATCAGGACGAGATCAAATTAAACGTTGATTGTCGTCTTTTGATGTATAATCCACAATTTTGTTTAGTCAAAACACCATAAGATACGTTCCGCAAAGTATGTCGTCGGGATGAAATGGGAATCTGGATTGTAATTGGGAAAGAAGGTATGTTACATGGAGCTTACATTTTCCATCCGACAGGTCGATTATGGACTCTGGATTTGTTACGAAAATGCATTGACCTGAAGAAAACATGGGTATTTCCGAACATGAGGCATTAGATTTTGTAATATCTTCATTGACACCAGAAGTGACTGTGTATTTATACGCGTGGCACAATTAAACGGCAAACGCTGGACGAAAGAAAACCATGTGAAATTTGTGAATATCGAAATTAAGTAAACCCTTGGTAAATGTTTAAGACGTCGTTTCTTTTCAAAATGAATACAGATACAAAGCTAGCATATTGTTAGAAAGGAAGGAAAAGAATCACTTTATCACGATCCGCATCGATCAAAAGGCCAATAGTGTTAGAATGCGGGTACGGTTGAATACACATTTTCTAACAGTCAATTGCCATGATTCTAATAGACATAAACTGCACCGTTCCTTGCATACCCATTAATTTAATTTTTAAGAATCATGATTGATTATTGGTTGCTTAACGTCAAGTGGCAAATATTTCATTCATGTTCGGGACGAGAACTTATTAACAATAAATACAATATGTAGGTCTTGTAATAGAGGCCTCTTGGGATGAGGTTCGGGTAAATTTGGATTGCCACAGGAATATGAGGGTATATTGGATAGGGACAGAAATTCTGCTTTGCAACAGGCAACCTACGGACACCTCAAATAATTGTTGCAGGGTTCTTAACGTGCAAAGAGCGTGACACTCTCTTTACACAAGGTATCGGATTTAACGTCTCCATTCTGACCGGGCGTGGCTGCATACTTGTACATCCCACACAGCCAAACGGACGACCCACTTTGGCAAGGGTTTTACTGCCGGTCGGAGGAAGACCTAAGTGACCATTTCCGCAGTCATTCTTGAGGATTTTTAGGAATCAAAGATATTCAGTAGTTATAACAAATTGATAAGGGTTTGCCCATTTTAACTCTCAACTATAGAAAACCTAGGTGTTTTAAATATTTTTAGCATTTTATGAACAGTAAATTTACAGAAGATGACGACATCTATGATAGTTCATGTTAGCACTTGGCTTGTAATTCTTTCGAGGATTAAAATTTCACCAGAAAAGGTGTGGATCCAGCTGCTGTTAGAAAGTATTAAACATATCAGGTTTTGAATTAGATAGGCCGTCCGTGCGTTTGGTATACATAAGATTCTTGTGTCGCGCTCGAATCAGGACAGTTAAGTAGTTGAAGAATACTCAAAACCTCAAAATAAAATAAAAGTGCTGACAATACTATCAGCTTTGAACCCAGGGCTTTTGAACAAGAGTGATGTTTTAAAATTCGAATGTTATCCTTCGTAGTCAAAGGTGTTTTAAATGCTTTTACTTCATTTGCTTGTTTATTTCTATTAGACTTTTAGAACTTTGATATTTCGAGTGTTTTGAGTGCTACTAATAAAAATACATATTTAATGCTCATTTGGTGCCTTACATTTGGTTTGATGAAGTTTTGTATTATTATCGCTGGGTCGATGCCATTGCTGGTGACATCAAATCTCAGAGGGTATACATATTTAAATTCAAATTAATAGTGATATTCTAATGATTTTGAAAATTCTTTGCTGTTAATTACAATAATCTAATTTGTGATATGAAATAAGTTTAATTGATTGTTTTGATAAAAATAGAAATCAATTTTAATACTTTGTAAAATTTCTTTGTGATCCAAGAATTGAAAAGACATTTTATGAGTATTAAACATGTTCAAGATTCTGTAATATTATAATTACTGGATTTTTTATGTTAGTGCATTTATACAACCTAACCTTCAATCCCGTGAAAGCTGATCTTCTGGCTTTGATTGATTCGAATGGTCCTCAAACTGGATGGCAAAAATGGGTAGAAAAATGGAGTAAGC
The DNA here is from genome assembly GCA_017311375.1 of Mytilus coruscus. NCBI lineage: Eukaryota > Metazoa > Mollusca > Bivalvia > Mytilida > Mytilidae > Mytilus > Mytilus coruscus. The sequence goes on from JAASAO010001301.1 coordinate 90,654, forward strand.
TCTCTGTGAATGCATATTTGAGATCTAAAATTGAGCTGAACCCACCTGCATTTACAGACCTTGGCCTGAAATTGCTATTAGAGGATATCAGGTATTATTTAACAATTTAATTGATAACCGCATGTGGCCTTAACTGGTGTATAATTAAGAAACGTTTTATTATAGAAAATATGAATATCGGATCGCATTTCTAATCATCTAATTCACGTTTTACAAACTGCCTCCTGAACGATTGGTAATTCGTAGTAACTTAATATATTTTTACTTAAACGATCCTAACTTATGAATCATGCAAGTAACTGATACAAATACAGTGAAATTGATTAAGTAATAAAGGATACAGTTTTGACTGTACATTTTCAGTATATAAAATATTTAATTGTACAAAATCTAAGGTGCAAAGTGAACCCATGGACCTGAAAAGGTCGGGCTTTTCCGTTTAAGTCCATTTGGATTATAATGCCCACAAACATTTTATATTCATTGCTTCGAGCGAACTTAATGACAACGTGGCTGAACGGAATGCATGAATAGGGCAAGTAACTCGGGTGGTCTGCATAACAATGTAGAAAAGCAACTGGCAGAAAGTTAGAGAAAATTAGATTTAAGATATGAGCTGCGTTGGATAGAAATCGACCTTATGCAAGTGCACGTACACATGTACATGTGTAAGACTTTGATTGATTTTAGAACATTCAAATACGAAATAAAAGACGAATCATGGTCTGTTTTGTAGGGTTCTTATAACAACTCAATTTTCAAACAGTTACAGACTTTTCCGTAGAATTTATTTTTCAACCCGAAAAAGGTTAACACATGTATTGATATTCATTTGCATAAGGTCGATTTCTATCCGACGCAGCTCATACATAAAAGAAGTTATATCATTGTAAAGACACCATAACTTATAAAAATATAAACGAATTCACGCATTTTTCGGGTTTCTATAACGTTAATATAAAAGCAGTACATACGGGGCGCCGAATGGGACTCTTGTGGTTTTGTACAAAATTCAATTCTGTCATAACAAAATCATTTTTGTCTTACAAAACTATGTGATACAGACTTGTTTTATGAGAACTTCAATTTTGTGATGACAAAATTCATTTTTGTAGACAAAATTCATTTTTGTCATGACAAAATTCATTTTTGTAGACAAAATTCATTTTTGTAGACAAAATTCATTTTTGTCATGACAAAATTCAATTTTGTCATGACAAAATTCAATTTTGTCAAATAGGTATGCAAATATAAACTTATTTGCATACAAAATTGACTTTTGTGACACAAAATTGACTTTTGTGACACAAAATTGACTTTTGTGACAAAATGAATTTTGAGACACAAAATTGACTTTTGTGACAAAATGAATTTTGTGACACAAAATTCACTTTTGTGTTAAATTTTCACTTCTGTTTAACAAAACTCAATTTTGTCTACACAAAATAAACACAAAATTGAATTTTGTCATGACAAAATGAATGTTGTCATTACAAAATTCAATTTTGTGTCACAAAATTAATTTTGTGTCACAAAAGTCAATTTTGTCAACACGAAAATAAACACAAAATTGAATTTTGTCATGACAAATATGAATTTTGTCTACAAAATGAATTTTGTCATTACAAAATTCAATTTTGTGTTTATTTTTGTGTAGACAAAATTGACTTTTGTGACACAAAATTGACTTTTGTGACACAAAATTGACTTTTGTGACAAAAATGACTTTTGTGACACAAAATTGACTTTTGTGACACAAAATTGACTTTTGTGGCACAAAATTGACTTTTGTGTTAAATTTTCAGTTCTGTTTAACAAAACTCAATTTTGTCTACACAAAATAAACAAAAATTGAATTTTGTGACAAAATCTTAGTTTTGTATGCAAATTAGTTCACAGAATCCAAACTAAACTAATTTGCATACAAAATTGACTTTTGTCGCCCAATTTTCAAATTAGGTAACAAAAGTAAAGTCTGTGTTACAAAAATGAATTTTGTCATGACAAAAGTAACTTTTGTCCACTGAAAGATAATTTTGTATGACAAAATTTAAATTTGTAGTATGCTACAAATTTTGTTAAACTAAACTCATTTTTGTTGAACAAAACTCACTTTTGTCCGTACAAAATTGAATTTCGAGTACAAAACCACAAGAGACCCATTCGGCGCCCCGTAGTACAGGTATTTGATATTTTAAAGTAAGTGTTTAAAGGGACAACCTAATACAACAATGTACAAGAGGGTTAATTGGTGCACGCACCAAATTTTAGGGCCGGAAGTATGGAGGTTTTTGGTGTAAAAAAGTGCAAAATGCTTATATAAAAAATCTGTATATTGAGTTGACTTGAATCCTCAATTGCCAGAACTGTTCCAATCCAATTAGTTATGATAATGCTATAGAATATTACTAAATTGTGCAGTTGATGAAATCGAATATCATTTAAGTGCAGTTGATGGGATGGAATATCATTTAATTGATTTTCAAGTCTTGATTTTGAAACTCGTGACTACCAAAGTTGCATCTTCTGACAAAATACTTTTATTCCTCATCTCAGATATGGACTTTTACGCAGCCTTTCACCTCATTTACTCATCATCGATTTTTATGTAAAGATGACTTATTTTTTAGGACCCTCCTAACTATTGAAGACGCATCTACTGACAAAATATTATTTCTCCACGAGATGGACTCTAAGGCAAACTTTAATCAGTCACTCATATATGAAATGTAGGTCAAGATGACCTTATTTTTATCAGGGCCCCTTGGTTATTCTTGACCCATCTATGAACAAAATCTCATGAACTATGACTTATACTTCCACAGATAGATGGACTTTTACTTTGTGACGGACAGTTGAAACACTATATCCTTTCCCCAACTTCGTTTGACAAAAGATATAAAATCTTAAACCAAACATATGTCAAATCAGCCTCTCAGTAACGGTTGAGAAATCCTCGACATAATTTTTTCATTTCTATTCGGTTTTGGTGAAATTTTAAAGTATCAACATTACAAACAGACATAAAATATTGATGGAGTTTTGGATGATATTTAACAATGAAATCTGCTCAAACCGATGCGAGGGGTCAACTTGAACTTATTACCAGTTATGAGGAATATTGCTCATTGTTGAATGCCTCATGTTGACTTGAAGATAAAGGACAACAATAAAACGTTCCATTTTGGGGTTTTACCATGTATTGATATTAATATCGTCTCATTTACATTTACTCCATATCCTTCATATTTTCATTGGGTATACAACAGACTAAAAACTGCTTACATACTAGGTCTACAACTATATAAAAATCAGAAAGTTTCAGACAGTATAGGAAATTACTCTCTTCGTAACAGCTGAGAAATCCTCGACAAAATGTTTTCATTTCTGTTGGGTTGCAGTAAAATTGCAAAGTATTAACAAACACCAAGTGGATATTTGAGAGGCTTGCAATTCACTTTAAGTTACTGATACATGTTACCTATTAAAACTCCTGAGATCGTTTACGTTGAAAGTAAAGATATCTTTATTATGATTATTTTTCTAAATGAGGAAAACTGTATAAATAATAATCAAAATAGAATATAAAGTAACTATTTTGAGAAAAAAAAACGCAAACTATAAATCATTTCCCATGTTCCGACGAGTTGTTGTAAGACCATGGTACCTTGTTTACATTTCTAAAAATAACCTGGTTTGGGAACTTCCGCAAATATGAGTCACGCATTCTGTGCATAAAAACAATGAACAGTCATTGTAATAAATATATTTAAGTTTTTTTGGCATCTTCTTCTTTTATAAAATTAATAAAATGTATTTATTTCAACTGATTACCTAAAGTCTTTAATTTTGCATATACAGAAAAGAATATAGATCCACAGATAATCATGTAACAATCTCAAACCCATATCATATGATGGACCGGCTTAGTGCCGGCCCATAATAAAGTTTGAAGCAAAAGTAAGTCTTTATATAAAACCATAAATATCACAACGTGTTCTGTTGTTCATTGTTTAATTGATAACCTTTGTACTTTTAGATCGCAAGTTACTCTCCTGCTTTTGACACAAGTTTGGTGGAATTTTACGAGATGATTTAGGACAGTGGTGGACACATTTGCTTAAAACTCCGGTCGATGGGATGGAAACAATAGCCAAACATTTTATTAAACCATATACGTTCGAACGAAAAACTATTGATTTATCAAGAAATATCAGCTTTGGTGTAAGGATAAATAAAATTCGAAAAATCTACAGAAATAAGGTTGAAGTAGTAGGAAAAATGTCGTGACAGGCGAAGATAAATTGTTTTATGCAGACGCCGTAATTGTAACAGTTCCATTAAACATTCTTCGGCAAATTGATATTGACCTTGGCGAAGATTATCGTAGAGCTATTGGTTATATTCATTATCAACCTTCTACTAAGGTAGCTCTTCAGTGCAGAACAAGGTTTTGGGAAAAGGAAGTTGGACAAGGTGGATTTACGAAAACAAATCTACCAATTGGTCAGTTACATTATCCTAGCAAGAATGACCCACGACTACCGAACGAAAGAGGAATATTAGTGTCCTATACATGGGAACAAGATGCACTTATCTTTGGTTCCCAAACTAAGAGTGAGGCAATTGAAAGCGCTGTGAGAGAAGTTAGCAAAATTCATCCAGAAATGAGTCAACAGTTTGAAGTCGGTATGGTCCAAGCTTGGTTTAACGACGACGCCGCACAAGGCGCGTATGCGTGTCTCCTTCCTTTTCAGTATAATGAAGGAATGAAAACCCTGATGACTCCAGATCACCCTATTTACTTAGCTGGGAGGCTATATCATACACCAACGGATGGATACAAGGAGCGATAGAATCTGGTCTAAATGCAGCCTACCATTTGTACAGCAATAATCATTTTCAGCAGCACATGTGTCCTGAGTGAAACAATTAACATTTTAATCGTGCATGTGACTTTGTTATATTAATGAAGTTATATCAAACAATTTCTAAAACGTACAATGTGTATGCCGATTAGTAGTACAATTTGAAACTTTATGTACAATATATATTTACAAAAGTAGTGACAGTTTATTACTTCATTTGTATATATTCATGTATATTTGAAATTTATGTTCATGTATATTGAAATTTATATTAATCTTTATATTTTAATTATTTTCTTGTGATAAAAGCTTTAAATATTTAGTGAAGTAGAATATTTTACCATCGCATAGATTTTTATTGGTTTTTTTAAATTTTTATCATCCTAACGCTAAGTGAGTCATGCATGAACATAAAATAAAAATATAATCCAACATTGTTAGGGCATTTCCTTTTTTGTTCACCGTAGCCACGTGAAGCGGGGACCGCGAAAATAGGATTTCCGTCTGCCCATCTTTATAGTCATAATGATTCCACTTTATATTTCCTGTCGAATTTTTATGAAAATTATATCATATGTTTATATTAGCAATGTGACGGAAGAATCTGAAAATCAATATCGACCAATTATTTTTTTTTTCGAAGTAATGCCTTTTGTGTGAATTATATGAGAAAAAATAACTGTAAGAGCTCTCATGGCTACATCTCTTCGGTTTTTCTGAATTTATATCAAAGATGTATACAACCATCAATAGTTTTCACAGGAGTTATGACCCTTAGAAATTCAAATTAGAAGCATGAATGCATTGTAAGCGCATTTCTTTGATGAAATAGTCTATTAGCCAATAACCAATTTGATTTTCTTATCGCAAACTTTACCGCAAGCTGTTTGCCATTTCCAATTGTCGACTGATTCTTAACCAAAGAAACTGAGTTGCTGTCTATGCAGAGCCTGATAATTTAATAAAAGATAGAAAATTCCAAAGATCTTTTAGAGCACATACAATTTAAGACTCTTGCATCTTCCAATAGTATTAAAGCATTTCACTTTTCTGCACTTAACACAAATATTCCCCATTCCAAACTATTCGACAATTAGAAAGAGTTGGTCCTGCTGTGTTTCATAAAAGAATGGCCAACGTAGATGCAAATATCTTGTCTTAGGGAGGGATAAATCGTACCTTATTAAAATCACCCTGATTCAAACAAAAAGTACTCTGAAACTGACATTATCAAAAGTTTAAATTTCTTGATTGACAACATATTTGTTACGTTTGGAGCACATGTTTTTCAACAAGCAGTCATCATTCCTATGAGAACCAACTGTGCTCCTCTTCTTGTTCCTTTATTCATATGAGGCTGACTTTATACAGAAACTTTAGGAAGACAGCAAAGAAGTTAGCAGTATCTTTTAACTTCACTTTCCGCTATATAGATGATGTTCTCTCACTTAATAATTTGGAGACTGTATTGAACGCATCTAACCCATCGAACTTGAGATAAAGGATACAACAGAAACAGTTAAGTCTGCCTCATTTCTTGACTTATATCTAAAATTTGACAATGATGGCCGGTTGAAAACAAAACTTAACGACAAAATAGATGATTTCAGCTTCCAATTTGTGAACTTTCCATTTCTATGTACAAAATTCCAGCAGCGCCTGCATACGGAGTATATATCTCCCAGTTGATACGATATTCAAAGTGCTTGTATTTCCTATCATGATTTCCTTTTATAGGGTTGCTACTCACAAGGAAGCTATTAAACCAATAGTTCCAAGAGAAAAGAAGTTGAAATCACCCTTTCGTAAATTTTACGGACGCCATCATGAGTTGGTTGACTGTTATGGAATATCTGTTTCACAGATTACAACGTGTATGTTCCAAATGTCGTAACTACAATCCCTTCCCTTTTTCCCGAATGTGACCTACCAAATTGGACTTATCACCGGTTTTGTACTTACATGAGCAACATGAGCAACACGACGGGTGCCACATGTGGAGCAGGATCTGCTTACCCTTCATGAGCACATGAGATCACCCCAGTTTTTGGTGGGATTCTTGTTGCTTAGTCTTTAGTTTTCTATGTTATGTTTTGTGAACTGTTTTTGTCTGTTGTTTTTTTTTTTTTTTTCTAATTAAGCCTTGGCGTTGTCAGGTTATTTCCGACTTGTGAGTTTGAATGTCCCTTTGGTATCTTTCGCCTCTCTTTTGAAAGTTTTACACAAGCGTTAAAATTGTACACAATCTTTATTTAAAAATTACTTGTTATATCAAAAGTTTTAACTTAAAATAAAAGATTAAATGTCATTGATAGATTTGAAAATTACAGATTACACACATTAAGAAAAGATAAAATTGCTCCTACATCTTGCCTTTTATTGGTAATGAAAATGTATGTCACTCTGAAATTAAATAACTCGTACAAATGGAGTCGAAATATGGATTTGGAAAGCAGACTATAGTGTATTAATTTACGTTTTTGATTGCGTTAAGCCTTCCAATTGATATTTTATCGTGTGTTTTCTATGTTGTGATGTTATACTATTGTTTCAGAAAAGGGAGAAGGTTTGGTACCATTAAAATGTTTTATCCCGCTGCAAATGTTTGCACCTGTCCTAAGTCAGGAATCTGATGTACAGTAGTTGTCGTTTGTTTATGTAATTTATACGTGTTTCTCGTTTCTCGTTTTTATATAGACTAGACCGTTGGTTTTACCGTTTGAATGGTTTTACACTAGTAATTTTGGGGCCCTTTATAGCTTGTTGTTCGGTGTGAGCCAAGGCTCCGTGTTGAAGGCCGTACATTGACCTATAATGGTTTACTTTTATAAATTGTTATTTGGATGGAGAGTTGTCTCATTGGCACTCACACCACATCTTCCTATATCTATATATGTGCTTGTGAAATCATCAAGAAATTTTGTAGAGCACCTAACAGTTCGTAAACTATTTCCGTAAGCGTCCCATGTAAAGGTAAATCCAGATAAGAGCTTTTAAGGCATTGCATATAGTATGTCCATCAACGTGTGAACTATTGAAGTATGTATGTGATCCATATGACCATATTATTACATGGAACCTCCATATTGTTCACGATCGATCGATACCGTTGCTTGTGGACTGCTTTATTTTCAAGGGTATCATCAGCTCATAAGTCAAATCTGTGTTACTAATATGAATCATAACATACTCTTTTTTCAATTATCGGTTGATAAAGTAAGAAATTATTAAAAACACAAAGGTTCCATTTCCTCAGGCGAAGTTGACCTTAAGTCGAATTAGGTTACGAATGTTATCACGAGTTGGCTCTTATAGTGGTAATGATAATTAATTGCATTATTAACGTTATACGAATTTTCAAATTATGTGTGCCTGTTAGAACACATCTATATCACTGTGGATTTATAATTATTCGTGGAATACTCATTTTCGTGGATTTCGTAGGTCACGAATTTAAATGCATGTGGTTGTATGTAGACTTTGGCAAAATGACGAAATCAAATATACACATTTTTCCTCAATCCACGAAAAGTGGTACTAACAAAACTAAATGAATCTACAGTTTTCGATTAGATAAACCATCACGAGGAGTGAGCTGATGTAGCCTAGCCAGAGTTGGACTCTTATTGAATCGACGCCATCAAAAGAGACTCACATGCGCAATCTGGAGCGCCAAAGTCCGTCTGAAAGTACAGATGTCAAAAACTGAGACTAGAACTCAATGAAAAGTAAAGAGATAACATGCTACAGTAATGGTTTAATTGGAAAGTAAATTGGATGACGAGTGTCGCAAATTTCGGTACCCTTGTAGAGGGTGAGATAATTTTGTAAATAATCGGGTTTCTTCTGGTCTTCTAATGACAAGAGGCGGCCACACGCAGTTCTTTATGTTCAAATTGACCAGTAATGTGGGCCCAGGACATGAGATCATCAATGTACTATGTTCTGTCCTAAATTCGTGATGGTACATTTGTAAAGAAATCGTTGTAGCTGACTTAAGTAAGTCTCTCAACAAAGCTCAACGACAATACTGTAAATTCTGGCTGTAACATTGAGCATTAAACCTTTCTATAACAATATGGCCGAAATTTCATTCACAGAACGCACAAAATTTGAACTTTAACATTGTATCTGAGGTTACAAAATCCTGACAAGATGGCTAGAATCAACAAGGCATAAAATATTGAAATTCGTCACCGCCCTGGTCGAAAACATGATAATGCAGACGGTCTGTTTCGTCGACCATGCTTTCCTTGTAGTAATTGCATAAAACAAGACACACACAAAAATTAAAAATTTCAAATGAAGATTCAGTTTAGTTTTGTCACCTAGTAATAAAAATGATTCAGTTGGGAGTATGAACATAAAACTACAAATGCTTGACGCTCAATCGAGTGAAAACATGTTATATGATTTATAATGCCAAATAACAGATCTCAAAAGATGATTTGGCCATCCATGATATAAAATCAAAGATCGAAATTGGATAGCATTGTTATAATATACAATGTGTTGTACCAACACTAGGTAAATGGTACAACTGAAGAAAGTGAAAAACTCCTCAAAACTACATGTACTAGGCTTATAATTGTGTACACAAGAGACGCGTTTCGTCTATAAAAGACTCATCAGTGACGCTCGAATCACGTTAAAGGGGAAATAAAGTACGAATTTGAAGAGCATTGAGTGCCAAAATTAAAGTCTATAGTCTCATTAATCTGGAAAGATGGTATCAAATTTGTTTTGAATTATGTTCAATCTATATAACCCTTATATGCGTTTGTAAAATTTAAGTATGATTTTAGGAAAAACTCAGGAATTTAAATGGATCTCATAAACATTTAATTTGCAGCTACAAAAACGCTTAGATGAGATTTTAATAGTTGAGTTTTGAATTTTTATTTGATTCTTTTGTCCTTTTGTCCTTTTGTTTCATTAGTCTATCTTTTCTATGACCATTCTTAAACACTACCTTACTTTGAAATGAGG
>JAASAO010000163.1:0-84287 GCA_017311375.1 Mytilus coruscus
AAATAAACAACCTTCTGCACTTGAGGTGGACACGAAAACATGAGACCAGGCAGTATAACATAAGGAGTTTACCCAAGATTTAAAGTTTCCAAGTTTTATGCAAAATTGAATCAAAATCATCATTGAAAACAATAACTTTTAAAAGATTTAAGTTTCTCTTTAAATATTACAGTTTTCGAGATAAAAGGCAAATTCAAGAAATATGAAGAAAAAAAATTGGTAAAAATATGTATTTAAGGCAACAACTTCTATATGTCAGCTGCCAGTTTTGATGCAAATGGACAGTAGATTTTTTTTCAACATTCTGAACATTTCTACCCTTGTCAGATATTGTTTATCTATTTTGGCCTTTTGTAGCTTATTACGCAGTTTTGCTTTTTAGCCCATTGTTGTAATCTGTATGGTGACCTATATAGATGTTAATTTCTACGTCTTTAGTTTCTGTTGAAGAGCCATCACTTTGGCAATGATACGTACATGTACCATATTTGTATATGTTTTTGTCGTGTAGGTGTAAGGGGACAACCTTTTGATTTTCTGGTGGGATGAAAAGTGGAGGAGAATTTTTTATCACTTGGCCTGGTTAGTTTTTCCGGGTTCATAAGGATAGAAAACCCGGGAAATTGTAACAAACCCCTGTGGTACGACCATATTTGCAAATAATTATGAAGTCTTGTGAGGCTATTTTAACTTTTTTGTGGGACGCTGTTATAGGAAAAATAATTAAAATAGCCTTGCAAGAAGTCATAATTATTGGACTACTAAAAGATGTAACCTAATTCTTACTTATTTGGGGGGAGGGTATTAGAACCCCTATTCAATCTGAATCAGTGAACTGAATTATCGTCTTTTGCAGCAGTCCGGGGTAACGAGTCAACATCTCGTCATCTGTAACTAATCATGTAAATTGATAGTCAACAGTTTCAGGGACAGGGGGTCCACTTCCTATATACAAGGTGATAGGACGTGCCACTGGAATAGTTCACCTTTTCAAGATTGAAAATATGTGAATAGGTCGGGAAAACTATCAGAAAATCAAATATCAATATAAGTTCCCATAACTTCTTCGTCCGTCATCTTTCTATGTGTTCCCGGCTGTTTTTATCAACCAACTTATAAAAACACATACAAAAAACCCAGCAGAAGTCTAATTTTTAATTATACGTCGGTAACATCAGACGTGAATGTAGATAATAATACTCCCTTAACTTGAAACTGCGAATCGTCGAAGTTTAGATATGTTCCCTATGGCCATGTTATTACAGGGGACCTCAATATCGTCCAGGACAGAGAGGTTAAAAACTTTTTGAAAAAAGGACCAAAATATCGTCCTCCAACTAAAATAGATTGGAAAGAGTGTCGTCAAGTCACCAAAGATGCTCTTTCCTCGTTTTGTAAAAGTGGTGTAAACAGGAAAAATCTGATAAAAATCTCTTGATTCTTATTTAAATAAATGTATGAATGTGGTAGATAAGAGAATATCACATTTTGAAAATAATTTAGAAGTAAATAATAGAGTACATAATACACCTATTTCCAGAATAAGAAATAAACTTGAAGAACTTTCAAAGCGGTTTGTGTTTGTACCGGCCGACAAAGCAGCCAACAATGTGGTGATGGTATGCCGTAAATACTACACGGACGTTCTTAAGAATGAAATTTTAAATTCATCTACATTCAAGTCCATCCGCTCCACAGAGAGTCATATAGTAAACAAACATATCACAACCACATCAAAGCTTAAGGCTTCTTCTGAACATTTGAAGGTCCCTACTATGCATTGGCTACCTAAACTACACAAAAAACCATTTAAATATCGTTTTATCTCGGCCTCTAGTAAGTGTTCTACAACTAATCTTTCAGTGCTTTTAACAAGTTCATTAACTACTATTAAAGAGCTTATCATAAACTATTGTAATAAAATATATGAAGATAGTGGTATAAACTATTTTAGAGTGTAAAAATTCTTTGGATGTTTTAGATAAATTACATGCTTTTGATGGTCCTTTTGATTCTGTTGACAGTTTTGATTTTCTACTCTTTACACTACACTCCCACACTATCTTATCAAACAAAAGTTTTCCTATTTAATTAAATGGTCGTTTGGTAAAGCTGAATGCAAATATATTTGCTGCAACTCATTTAAAGCCTTCTTCTCTAATGAGAAAGGTAAATATGCTAGATATACTTACTGGAGGTGTGATGAGATGATTGAAGCTGTTAATTTTCTCCTTGACAATATTTATGTACGTTTCAGCAACAAAGTTTATCGACAGGTTGTAGGTATCCCTATGGGCACTAATTGTGCCCCTTTAATAGCAGACTTGTTTTTGTACTGTTACGAATCACAGTTTATGACTAAACTCAGTAAAGACCCGTCAAAATTGCATTTAATTGATAAATTCAACAACACTTACCGTTATCTTGATGATATTTTTTCGTTAAATAATCAAGAATTTTCTCAATATACTGCTGAAATTTACCCCAAGGAACTTACTTTAAATAAATCAAATTTAAACGGTAATAACTGTCCTCTCCTAGATTTAGATATTTCGGTTTTAAATGGGAAACTCCACACTAAAATTTACGACAAAAGAGACGATTTTTCGTTCCCTATTGTTAATTTTCCATTTTTAGACGGTGATGTTCCTTTGGCACCATCTTATGGTGTTTATATTTCACAGCTCGTTCGCTATTCCCGTGTCTGTTGTGACGTTTTTGATTTTAACGAACGTAATCTATGTATTACTGGTAAATTATTAAAGCAGGGATATCGTTACCATAAATTACTTAAAACCTTTACTAAATTTTTCCATAGATATAAAGATTTGGTTTTGAAGTTTGGTTGTACCTGTAGAAAACTTATTTCAAACGGGATAGTACATCCTCATTTTACGGAAATGTTGTTAACCGTGCCGGAAATTTAGAAATGATCCTTGTAAACTTATTGCTCCTTTAAATAAACTTATTCTAAAGGTTACCAATTCAACACTGTAATAAGATCATTGAATATTGTTTTATTGGTATAAATATTGATTTTGTTATCAGTAAATTAAATTTGATTTGATTTTTGGTGTTTTAACACCACTTTTAAGCACCGCTTTTGGGCTATTTCTTGGCGGTCAGTTTTTATTGGTGGAGGAAGCCGGAGTGCCCGGAGAAAACCACCGACCTTCGATAGGAAAACTGACAATCCTAGTCAATTAAGATTGGAGTCGAGTGCACCCGCACGAGCGGGGTTCGAACTCACAACCTCAGTGTTGACTGGCTTCAGTAAATTAAAAGCAAACTAAATATTACTAGTATGTTTTATACATATACACATTCATGGATCTACAATCTGTCGATACCTGTATCTTGGCATTGCACAAGGTCATGTTTTTCTCTGACTGTTTATGACGTCTTTACACTAAATCCATTGGATGTTGGATGTGTACGGATTGATAATTTAGTCTTAGATGCATGATTTTTTATTAGTTGTTAGTGGCTTTGAACTAGCTGTCAGATAACTGCGAGTACTCTCAGATCTGTTCCTAGTGTCTTTTTGTTGTTTGGATGTACAAGTTCCTGCCACGTCCACTTGTATTTTGTCCATCTGATGAGTTAAGCCTTATTCAACTGATTTTTATAGTTCGTTCTTATGTTGTACTGTTATATCACTGTCCAGGTTAGGGGAGGTTGGGATCCTGCTAACATGTTTAACCCCGCCACATTATGTATGTATGTGCCTGTCCCAAGTCAGGAGCCTGTAGTTCAGTGGTTGTCGTTTGTTTATGTGTTACATATTTGCTTTTGTTCATTTTTTGTACATAAATAAGGCCGTTAGTTTTCTCGTTTGAATTGTTTTACATTGTCATTTCGGGGCCTTTTTTAGCTGACTATGCGGTATGGGCTTTGCTCATTGTTGAAGGCCGTACGGTGACCTATAGTTGTTAATTTCTGTGTCATTTTGGTCTCTTGTGGACAGTTGTCTCATTGGCAATCATACCACATCTTCTGTTTTATATTATCTCAATGATAAGTAAAGGGTGGGGTAACAGAACCACAGTGGCACTCCTATCAATTAAGTATTGATATAGCCCCTCCACCCCACCCCAACCCCGAGTCAACAGTATACCTTTTTCAAAATGTCAGCTTACAAAGAATCACTGATGAGAGGGGAGTGTAACCGATAAATTGATCCTGAAACAGATAAGATCTTCCCAGTTATGGAGAACCCCTTTCTTTGAGTGAATATAAATTTATTTCTGGGTGGGGGGTGGGGGCTACTTCAATACTTAATTGATAGGGGGTGCCCCTAGGGTTCTGTTACCCCACCCTTTTCATATAATTTAGATTTTAAAAATGTATACCTTTTCATATATTGCGTAGGTGAAAATGTAACCTTTTTCATATAGTTTGGGTTTCATGTGGTGTGTTATGTAAGAGTGGAATACCAAAGTGTCAAAAGAGAAAAATTGGTTGATAAAAACACAGACGGGAACACGAAGAAAGATGACAGATGAAGGAGTTATCACCTTATCATATATTTCTGATAGTTTTCCCGACCTATTCACATATTTTCAAGCTTGAAAAGGTGACCTATTCCAGCGGCACGTCCTATCACCTTGTATATAGGAACAATGAGGAAGTGCCCCCCTCGAGAAATTTATAGTGACGTGGTCTCAAAATTTAAATATAAATCTGAATTACAGGAATATCGATTAGCAGAGTAAACATACATGTCAATCTCGAAGTTATTTACGGAAACGACCGACTGTGCTCCTGGAATGTAGGTATTATCAGGAACATATATATATATATATATATATATACTGTTCCCAGGTATTATACATTTGTGTATTTTACTGCTACAAGATATTTGATTTGCTAATCACGCACCAGTTGCTGAGCAGAGAACCATATTTTCAAGCCAGGGACAGTCTATACAAACAGTTAGTATAGAAAGTCCCTGTAAAAGGCCAGGCAAATCCTAACAGTACTGTAACTTAATGATACATGTATATCAAATCCCAGCACCTCGCCCAGCACGGCGTAGGTTTATATCGTTTGATTCAGCGTTTTTTTTTCGGATATTTAAAAAAAAAAATTAAAGAATCAGTATATGATATAAATATGTCTGTGGTCACCGTCGTGCATTTAGGTAAGAAATTCCAGCATGCATCCTCAAATAATTCATGTGTATTTTAGACATCAACAGAGGCGGATTTAGGGGGTTTTTCAGGGGGCACGCCCTCCCCCCCCCCCTTTTCTGGGAAAAATTGGTTGACTATATAGGGAATCACTGAAGCATGACTGGAGCGGGCCCCCTCTTAAGCAGTCAGTGGCCCCCCCACTTATGAAAATTTCTGGATCCGCCACTGATCAACATAACTGAAACATTACATTATTGTCCAGTAATTATGTAAATCATTTTGATTTACAATTACATACATATCTGGGACTAATGCATGTATAGATCTGTCAGTTTCCACAAAGACATATAATACATGAATTATATGTCTCTGGTTTCCAGAAAAATAATAAATATAATTGTATCTTAATCTTTGGAAAAATCCGATTTCAAATTGTTAAATTATTTTACTTCATAGTTATGTCAAAGTATACTTTTTTAAAGTTTTATATTTTAAAATTAAAATGAATCTGAAGAAAAACTTTTAAAACTGTAATGACATGGTCAGTGAACTAATTTGTCGAATGGCTGATTACAGGTAATTAAAGCATGCGGTAATTTTCCATTACGACAGTGCGTGTACCCTGGGGTGTATAACGTATAGAGAACATCCTGTCTATGTGTAATGCAGATTGGTGACATTACACAAAATTTCTTTTGTTAAATGTAGTTAAGTATCTGTGTCTATTCCTTATTGCAACACTACAAATTTTTCGAAGAAAAAAATGTTTAATTAAAAAAATAATATTTATATAAAATACAGAGGTAAAAAAGTAGCAAATAAACATCTGTAACTACGCTTGAGTAAACATAATTTCACTATACATGTACGTGGCGTCCTTGGAGATCAAAACCCCGTTTAAAAAGGGTTTGTCTACTTTCGTCTATTGCCGAACACTCTATAATCAAGGATTAGTACAAATCCTTGCTATAATATAACGAGATTCGTCGCCAATATCACCACAATTACAAGTACAAATATAATCTTCTTCTAAATATTTTGCCATCTAACAATTTCAAAAGGAAATTTTGAGTCGACACTGAAGTACCAAAACTACAAAAAGAATCACTATTTTTTGTAGAAGGAGGTGTCGAAAATTAAACTGTTTTAATCTTTTTTTCTCCTAAATTAATTGAAACTCCTGAAATAATTTAACATTATTCATAGACAGCTTAGATATGCAAATCTTTTTAGAAGTATGTGAGTGTATAGTAATAATTTGTTCATTAAACCCCCTTTTTCCTTCTATAAAATTTCATTTAAATCGCTTTTATTTCCAAATTTGTGTTTGCTAGGATTGACACTTAGAACGTACAACAAGAAGTCACGATTCAGCTTTGGGATTTTTTTCCTTTGAACTTATCTTAATTTAAAAAACGTTTCAGTATTGTCTGAAACATTTTTAAAAGGAAACGGCTTGTAAACAAAATTTATTATTGAATATTAATATTGAACAATGATTGTTAAGAAAACAATCTGTCAAAGTGGTTTGGCAATTAACTGGCTTCATTCTGTCAAAAATGTCTCCTTTTTATAAGTTATTGATTAAAAAATTATTTGAAGACATACTAATCATTTCCTCAACTAAATACATTTATCTATAAAGGACTATGAATAAAGTCAATTTGTCAAGAACTTTCTCTAATTTATTTAAACAATTGTTAAATAATTAATTTAAACTTTTGTACTAAATCTTTCTGTCCGTTTACCAATACTTATTTCTTGTTAAATGTTTTCATATCCATTGCTCTTTATATATTCGAATACTTATAATTTGATAATTACTAGTCACATTTTCCGGATGCTTTTTATCCTATTTTCATATCAAACAACCATGTTACCAGTAGAGTGGAGTTAAATACAAATTTAGGAATTTGGTACTTAAAATTTTCAACAAAAAAATTCTCGCTTTCTTTTACCTGGATTTTTTTCCCCGCTTCGAAGCCGCCACCCTGTATACAATATGACAATATACCAATCAAAGATAGCAATATACAGAAAATAAGTAACTGGGTGTTGAATGCCGCAGTAGATCTGAACTTGTAAATTTGTAAATTGAATTTAACCTGTTAAGAACGTGTTTTGTTGAATTGTTTAATAAAATTACAAACATAATCTGGGCTGATATGCATACATTGTAAAACGGAAGCAAGTTAACTCGTACCATTGTAAAGAAAATATAGCTGTATAGGCCTAGTTGAAAATCTTTACAAATTATTTATTCTTTCAATTTCTATTAGACTAGTACTGTCTGGGTGCTTCTTATGTGTTTTAAATGTTTGCGTTTTGTATGCTATAGTAAGTTTTATAGACTGTTGTACGTCATTTAGTCGTTTTTAAGTTTTTGCCATAGCTTTGTCAGTATGTCTTCAATTTAAAAGTTTTATATAATTTGCATCTCTTGTGCTGTATTTTAAAATGTTTTTACACAATTGCTGCATCTTTACACATTCATCAATACACCAAATATAAAGCTTTCGTATATATAAAAATAAGGAGATGTGTTATGATTGGCAATGAAACAACTATCCGCCAGTTCAATTAAAAAAACTGATATATAAGCAAACGTGACTTACTTCCGTACTTTATATATAGTTAGAAAGGTCTTGAATCTGAATTCAAGGATACGAAGTGGGAAGGGGTAGAGGCGGATTAAGCCCGCCCCTTTTTTCGGAAAAATGGTTGATTATTTAGAGAATCACTGTAGTGGGCCCCCTCTTTAAGTATGACAGTCAGTTCCTCCTTATGACATTTTTTTGATTTGCAATTGCTGAGGACTTCATAAAAAAATATTTAGTAAGTTTCTGTTTTGTGATAAATAATGTATTTACATTCACATAGACAGAAATAGGATAAAATAAACTACCGAAACATAAGAGGTTATGGATGGGGGTTAACCGAATAGAGAATAACGGGCAAAAAAAAATAAAGATTAAAGAATAATGAAATGCTAAAATAGGAGGGAAGAGAACAATGAGAAAAAAAAGTGTAAGATCGTGTAAGTTTGTAGAAATATAGCTGAAAAATTAAAGAAGCCCCCTCCAAGTCTAAAATATTCCTTAACAATTCAACTAAATATTTTTATCGTAAGATTAATTTTACACTTAAGATTTTTTGTGAAAAGGGCTACTGACTTCAACTGGTATTTAACTCGGATCCTTTAACGCTGCCGGGATATTTTGAGACAACGTGCATGTATTAGTAGTCAGCCGAAAACCACTAAACCTTTTGCATCCATACGTTTTTAATCGGGATACTGACTGCATACTAAAATATCAATGTACAAGTTAATGTTCTCGAGGGATGACCCTGTCAGTAACCTTCTAGACACGGTTCATTTTACGGCGGCTCATTTTTGTCTTAAAAATAAACATAATTGATAAGTTTCCCGTAAATATACGTTGATAGTGGGGCTTCCCATGGATAGAAACAAGTGCCTGTGCTTGATGCCAATGACTGCTATTTACAAGTGCGACTGAGGAATGCAGGGGAAGGAAACTTATCAATTATGTTTTTTTTAAGACAAAAATGAGCCGCCGTAAAATGAACCGTGTCTAGAAGGTTACTGACAGGGTCATCCCACAGGCACTTGTTTCTATCCATGGGAAAGCCCCACTATCAACGTATATTTACAAGAAGGTACCCAACTACTTTTTTCACCCCTCCGCTTCAAACCCTTATTTTGCTGTCAATTCATTCTCAAATTTATTGTTCCATACACCATTCGATTCGTGAAAAGTTTTTTTCTTTCAGATGGTATGGATTGTATTTACCCTTAGGGTACCCCTTACCTCCAATACACAAGATTTGTCAATAAATTTTCATGTAATTGTTTTTAGTCCTCCTACAAAATACAACAACTACCGGTTTAAGGCAGCGAATTTCAATACTGCTTGTGATTGGTCGGTTCATAGTTCATAGGGTTATTCATAAGTTAAAGGTCATTACACTCTCTAGATTTTACTTATTCCTTTGTGACTCTCTAGACTTATCATTCACTGTTTTATGCAAATTATCTAGGACTAAAACTAGCCTGGCATCCTGACCCAATCTAATACTTCGTCGGAGCAGTGAGCCAGGATCCCAGGCTAGGACTAAAACTTTAAAGACTACACGAATAAATATATCCCATATATTTTCTATTTTCTAAAATTAAACTAAAAAAACCCAGTGAAATGATATTTGTAGCATCGTTATTTTTCTTTTTAATAAGGATTCAGTCCGTGAAATTTTGATACCGGAAGTTGTTGTATTTTGTAGGAGGACTAAAAACAATCCAACTTCCGAAGCAAGGTTGTCGGCTCTCCGGACATTCCCGAAGTCCTGCGTTTAACACCCTTGCCTTCAGCCGTACTCACATGTGCAAGATCTTGCAGAACGTAGTCATCCGCAGCGCATGTATACATTTTAACGTTAATTGCATAAAAAGATATTTAATACGTGGTGTTTTATTAACTTTAACGGTTCAATTTTAAACTTACGACAATTTGTAGCCGTTTGATCATATTCTGTTGAAAGTGCGTACATGCGAACTACTTTGTTTACGTTTTCCAAGTTGACGACCGCCAGTGTACAAACCATGCAGGTATGATTATTACTTATATTAAACGAAATAACTATTTTAAATCATTGCATATGACAGAATTCAATTGTATAGATGTTAGGTCTGATCGCCAGTGGATTTTTATACAAAATTCCCGTTTCTTGATAGCAAAATGTACCAGAAATTTAAAAAAGGGGGAGGGTCGTCTTTCAAAAAGTACATGTATCATACTTTATTCTAGCTGCAGTATCATAAATAACTTTATACATGGACAAAGAATAGAGTTTGCTGGATATTAAAAATTGAACCCCCTCACCCCCAAAAAAAAACCCCACTGCATTTAGGAGAAAGCAATCAAAGTTTGCCTATGAAATTTATGGTGTCAATATTCATTTTGTACATGTACATGTATGTATGTCACAGTAAAACAAATCTACTTCACAGGTTTTGAAACCTAATGTATTTTTGTCTATGTCTAAACCATTAATAGTAATGTTCAGATGCCAGAATCCTGGGACTATTATAGTGTAATAGTGCCATTATGTAAATATTTACAAAAATGTATATAATCACCCATTTTTCTTACAATGTACATTGTTCATGTACATGTAGGGAGTTCATAAGAAAAAAACATAGATATCATAATTAATGAATTTATTTGTAATTTTCATATTTACATATAACATGTGTATAATAAAATTATATAATATAATTTATATATATGAATTTTCCATTTATCTGTTAGATCATCCACCAATGGCCAATTTACAGAAAACCAGGCATATAAAATACTGTTATATTAAAGCACTAAGCATATATTATATATGTCTCCGGATAAAATTGAGCCTAGTTGGAACTCCACATTAGTTAGCATGGTTATTAAGCAAATGAATGTACGTACTAATCTAATGATATTTTTTTAATATTTAATACCAATCATACACCAGTGTTCTACATGTAGGTAATTTAAGAATAGAACTTAAGCAAGGCACAAATTTAGAATGAAGGACACCTAAGACTGGTATTTTGTTTGAAAGGGAACATATTAATTTATTAAAAATCAATATTGTGATCAATGAATAAATATTTGTGTTTTTGTTGAATTTATGCTATTTTGGTCTCCCCGTCTTTTTCCAGTGGTTAAAATATTTTATTTTTCCTTTGAGACATGCAGTATACATGTAGGCTGAAGTTTGACACAGAAAAGTGCAGAGGGGAACTCATGATCAGCACCCCTCTTTTGTTGGCTAGCTGTATATTGTGCTGATTCTGATAATTATTTTTTTAGGTTTCTTGTTGATTATCATGACACTGTCATAACATGAGGTGCCAGGACAGGCAGGAGATTAGAAGTTAGCAGTTAAATTTCTAACAGATAGGATATGTTAATTTCAATAGTATTTTATCTTTTGGTGAGTTTAGTCTTATATATAGAATAATTACATATATATATTTAACATCAGTTTTTTTTTCAAAAATAAGACTAGTGAATTTATATTTATAGTGTATATTAAGTAGCTAGTTTTAAAAAAAATATATGTGCAGTGATCTGACAGTCTAGCTAGGTTTTATGAAAAAACTGTGGTCATATATTAAATGTTAAGAAACTGCATTCTTCGAAACATGTCCAGTTATTATTTTTAGGACCAGAATCAAAATTTCCATGAAGGCCATGATCTATGGCTGGGTCCAGTCATTCCGAAGGTCGTCGGACATTGGGCAAAGTCCAGTAAAAATTAGTTTGGTCCAGTTAAGTGATAAGCATTACTGGACCAAATGACCAGTAAATATTTTAACTTTATCCAAATCATATGTGAAAATGACCTGTAAAAAAGAGTCTGGTCCAGTTAAGAAGAATGGTTTTATGCTGGACCAAATGTCCAGTTGATTTCTCAAAGCCTTGGGAACCACTGTGGGTCCTTGTTAACATGTAATGTATTTATGCTCAACACTTGCTGTTAAATGCTGGTCTTGACCCTTCAAGAATTTACCAAGAAACCATAAAGGGGGCTACTAGAATGAAAAGGCAATTCAAATTTTGTTATATGAAATAAATGAGAAAGTAATAAAATATTGAAATTCATGTCTAATATATAGGGAATAAAAAATCTGCCCATCAATTACAGTTATAAAATTGCTTTGAAGTACTTTGGAAAGAATTGGGTCCATGTTCCTGTCAAGGAGGTACACCTGAAGGAATTGAGCAACAAAAAACTTCAAATTGTGGTTTGATTGATAGACATTGACCAAATATTGGAGAATTATAAAGATTTTTTTATATGTATCATATTGGTGTCATGTTACAGGCTATTATGTAATAATATTTAAAAAACTATACATGATTTTCTCAGATATTTAGTTTAAACTTCATAATATTGACTGCAAAGATGTTTCATATGTCAGACAGCAGTATACTGGCAGTCTTATTCCATTTTTTTCATTAAAAAGTACAGTTTACCTTCATTTATTATTATTTAAAGTGTGTGTAATTTGATATGGAACAAAAAAAAATGATGCAAAAAGACAATTTTGGACCATGAAATATAGTCATCAATAAAACTGATTATTTCTGTGCTGCTAGATCATATACAGTTAAGGTCAAACAGTCCTAGTTTTGTACTTGAAAGTCAGTTTGATTGTAATGTGCAATTTTATATGAGACTGTAAATGAGAAATCAGCTAATTTTGATATTTTTTATTTAGAGTGTGTTCCATATTCTAAATAAGAAAATAAGCTTTTTTTGCAATACTTGCTGATCTGACTCTTTCATTCATAATATATTCAATTTTGGCAAAAATTGGCAAACTATAGCATATTTATTGTTTCTATGGCAACTTACCAAAATTTTATCATATTGTAAAATAGTTCAATACACTGTTTTATAAGGTTTTCATGTCAAGATTGAATTTTGTCACTGATCATGTATATTCATTTTACTAGTTCATTTGTATTCTTCACATATATCTATTTGTGATTTGCCTTTTCTTGATTTGAAGTTGAAGAGAATTGGAGATTTGAGCCACTGTACACATACATGTATAAAAATATCTCTGCATATCTCTGATGCCAAGTTTTGGGTGTCTATAATACATAGAAAATGCTTTTATATATATACATATTACATTTTCTTTATCAAAAAGTTATTTTAGAGCTGAAAAATTGAATGGGTTGAAGTAAAATTATTTTGAGACTTCATTTGTCAAAATTAAATATTGGCTGAAAATATGCTCTTTTCGGTGGCCTCCTGTTATGGCTATAAAATGCACTTAACAAAGACTTAGACCGACTCATGTTTGATTTTATTGAACATATATATATCAAATATCAGATATGGTTTTTTTAATTTGTATGCATATCGCTAATGTAATTGTCATGCGAAAGGTGATGGGTATCATTTCTGAAATAGCTAAGAAAATGTCCAAATTTAAATTTTGAATTATTTCTTCTAGAATTGTGTTTTTCTATGCATTCTACAAATTAGTTTTCTTTGAATGAAGCTCTAAAATACTTTGAAATATACTTTAAGCTTTTAAAATATATTCCCTTGAAGTTGTACATGGAGGTCAGATCAATATATGTAATAGCTTCAAAAATATGCAAAATAATATGACGTTATATTTTACTAGATTGTTGCACATGATCTCCTGATATGTTCTGAATTTGTTCATAGGTATTTTTATTTAATTGTTCATGTATCATTATGAAGTGTGTTTTTCTTAATTTTGGATGAACTGTTCTGATCATTCATAATTTGAGTCAAATAGAAAATACCAAACTAATTTTAGATGACACGCAATGCAGTACATGTATTATCAATTTATTAATTAATTTTTTTCTAGAATGGACATATTATATGGAACTGTAACACAGAGAAACTGACTTGAAAAAAATAAACTTTGTATATTGTGTGCTGATAGAGACTGCCAGAGTCTTTTATACATGTTGTAATTCAAACAATTATCATAGACACAGGAAATAAAAATACATCTGTTTTATTGTTTTTTTTTTTTTTTAAGTCAATCTTAAAAGTCAATCTATGGACAAGGGTCCTATTAAAAAACTAGTAAATTTTGATGTAAGCGATTACAGACTGCCATATGGCCTTCAACAATGAGAAATAATCCCACACCATATAGTCTGCTATAAAAGGCCTAAAATGAAAACGTATGAAACAATGCAATTGAGAGTTCAGTTCAAAGCCTAGCATATGCTATTGAACCAGAATACATTTTAAAAATACATGGAAATCTACTGAGTTTTAGGTGTTTAGGTCAAACGTAAACAGAGTGTGAAATTGCATGGCCAATCTTTTTTTGATAATGTGCCATTAATTTATTATTACGCTAATAAATAGTAGACTCAGTTTGTTAGATGCTATAAGCAACTGGCTAGCTATATTTGGAGTATTGTATGGTATGATTGTTAGGTGTACATGTCTGTCTGGCAGGGTTCATCTGACCTTGACTTTTTGTATATGTATATTTGATATTGAACCTTCTACCTGGGATCAAACTCTTTTGGTGCATTGGCATATAGAAATAAATGTGGATTGTGTCCACACGTGGACACAGATGATGCCCCCGCTTGCATATTATATAGTTATAAAGGGACATAACCGAAGAACGGTAAAAGTGACGCTACCCAAATTAGAACTTGATCTGAGTTTTATGCTAATAAGCATTGTGTGTAAGTCTCATAATATTTGGTTGAGGCAAACTTAAGTTAGAGAACGGAAACTAAAAATTTTGCAATTTTTCCATTTATAAAGGGGCATTACTCTAGAATGGTTTGAGTGACGCAAAAAAAATTCAAACTTGATCTGTATTTTGTGGTAATAAGCATTGTGTATAAGTTTCACACATTTGGTTGAGGCAAACTTAAGTTAGAGAACTGAAACTAAATATTTTGCAATTTTTCCATTTATAAAGGGACATAACTCTAGAATTGTTAGAGTGACGCTACCAAAATTCAAACTTGATCTGTATTTAGTGGTAATAAGCATTGTGTATAAGTTTCATAACATTTGGTTCAGGCAAACTTAAGTTAGAGAACGGAAACTAAAAATTTTGCAATTTTCCATTTTTAAAGAGGCATAACTCTAGAACGGTTAAAGTGACACCACCAAAATTCAAACTTGATCTGTGTTTTGTGGTAATAAGCATTGTGTATAAGTTTCATAACATTTGGTTGAGGCAAACTCAAATTAGAGAACGGAAACCAATTTTGGGACGTACGTACGTACAGACGGACAAGGGTAAAACTTAATGCCCCCTCCGCTACGGCGGGGGCATAAAAAATGGCTTTTGAATGAACATGAAAAAGTTAATAACATCAATCATAAGACAAAATGAGCAAAACAAATCAGTACATAATAATAAAATTGGCCAAATGTTTCACACATTTTTGTAACACAATAAGCAATATTGCAAGTTAACATGTTTAACCCTTCCACATCTCTGTATGTGTCTGTCCTGAGTAAGGAGCCTGTAATTCAGTGGTTGTCGTTTGTTGCTGCATATATCATATTTGTTTTTCGTTCAGTATTTTGAACATAAATCAGGCCGTTTTCGGATTTTTTGAATAGTTTTACAATTGTCATTTCGGGGCCTTAATAGCTGATTATGCGGTATGGGTTTTGCTCATTGTTGAAGGCAGTACGGTGACAAATAGCTGTTAATTTCTATGTCATTAGGTCTCTTTTAAAATGTAAAGTTGTCCAAATGGCAATCATACAACATCTTCCTAAGCAATATTGCCGTAAGATATAGACAATGGTCTCTTGGTAGCGTGTTCGTCTCGGGGTCGTGTGTTCAAATCCCGTCTGGGTCAAACCAAAGACTGTAAAATAGGTGTTTGATGCTTCTCCACTAAGCACGTAGCATTAAGGGGTAAGAGCAAAGACTGGTCTGCTCGGAGTCAGAATAATGTGTCCGGGTAAGGTGACATGTCTTCTTGAAGACTGTTGCTTTGTGTAGTAGCACGTGAAAAATCGGGCTCAGTGTGTTGGTCTAGTATGAAGCAAGGTAAATATTTATATCACATTATTATGTTCTCGTCTTGAATAACTAAGCACACAAATTAGCGGGGGACGTTGAGCAGCCATCCAGCATCATCATCTTGATAATGAACAAAACATAGGGGACAAGGTCTGTCATTTGAGACAGATGATTTGAGATTTTTTGGTTGAACTAGTTTTGATTGATTGATAATTAGTGTTTAACGTCCAGCGATGAATATTACATATAGTTGTTCACTTCTGTATCATTTGGTCTCCGGTAGATAGTTGTCAAAATGGCACAAATACTACATCTTTATTTTAAATAAAGGAAGATCACATGTTAATTCCATATGAAAATATCCTGCTATTGTACTTGACTCATAAGATGTATATATGAAACACAGCAGTGTCTCATATTATATACAGTAAACTTTTTTTTTGGAGTAACGAGAACCCATTCTTTATTTCTAAATCATAAGTAGTTAGAATGCCGAGATATTGCCAAACAGTAAACTGTACATAGAACAGTACAGTTCCCAGCAGGCACGCAACGTTGAACCAACGTTGAAAATATGTTGAAACTTGGTTGTAGTGTTGATCAACGTAAAAACAACGTTGTATCAACGTCAATCGTATCAACGTTTAAGGTGGCTCACCCCAATAAGGACCCCCGGTAGAATTTTTTTATTTTCACATATTTTGTAGATTTTTTTATGCTGAATCCAAAAATGCAAAGAAAAAAGGGGGTCACCAGGCTCGTTTTCCCCTCAAATGGAAGCGAAATGTGCGATTTTGACCCTATTTCCAAACATCTCCACCCTTTCAACAATAACGGCTACATCAAATTCAAAGACTTTTAGAACCATGTCAATATGATTATTATGTGAAAAAACATTAAAATTTGAAATGTTAACGTTTGTCTTGGTTGTTTTAGACCTAAAAGTCCTTTTATTTACAGATTTATGTCTAAATTTTGCATATTCTAATTTCAGTTTAAGGCTAAAAATATTGGTTAAATCAATTTTTCGTAAAATTTCCCCGGTAGATTTTTTTAAAAACGGATATGTCAAAGCTATGAACTTTTCGAGCATTTTAAGGTAAAATAAAATGGGGGTCACCAGGCTTTTAAAAAAGTTACGGACTTTTGTTTAACCCCTCTACCCCATGAGGTCTGATTTCAATGCACTCCAATAATTACTTTGTTGTGAATTCTTTATTGATTGCTTTATTAAAATAATGTTTGCAATTATATCAATGGACGATAGCTGAATATAAATGTGATTAACATATAACTGTTTGATTTATTTTGATTTGGGGAAATACGGTAATTTTGTCTGGCGCGAGTTGTTTCCCTCTAAATTGGCGCCATAATCGGACAACAGAAATTTCAGGGTCGCCATTGTGGATCAGCATACACCACTGATGAATACGACCATGTACATGAATAACAGACAGTGGCGAATAGGGGCTAGGATGAAATTTGCCAAAAATAGACATGACAGGATGAAATTTGAAAAAAATAGACATGACAGGAGTTTTGAGTAAAAAAAAAGGCAGGATGAGCAACTTGGTAAAAAAAAAAAGGCAGGATGACAATTTGTGTAAAAAAATTCAGGATAACCCTAACAGAAAAATAAATGAACAAATTGCTTTCAAATCGTATTCAAATCTCTTTCAAATCATGATTCTGCGATTTGTTAGTACCATTTGCTTGCGATTCATTAAACAAATCATAAACAAAACAGAATTTTCCAAATTCCCTAAAACTGATTTCATTGTGATTTCTTTCTATTGTATGATTTGTAAGCAATTTGTTTCTGTTTTTGTGTGATTTCTTTATGATTTGTTTACTTAGAATATCGTATGAAATGATTTGAAAGAGATTTGTTAACTTTGTTAGCTAGAATGGTGTGATTTCGTTATGATTTGTTAACTTTGAATATCATATAAAATGATTTGAAAATGATTTGTTAACTTTGTTAGCTATCTTGGTGTGATTCATTGATGATTTGCTACAATGAATAAAATATTAATGCATTCAAACTTTCTTTGTTTATCTATCTCTCTGACTTCCGGTTGAGGTCAAATTCAAATTTCAAATACTGTTCTATAATAACTGAACAAAGAAGGTTGCAAGATGAGGAGTTTTATTCAGTCTATGAAAGATGATGGTGGTAAGGAATCTCAGTTATTTATTTATAATTTCACATATTCAACTAATACTATTCAAACGTTAATTAACCTTTAAAATTCAGAAACTGTGCATTTCAGTATCTCGTTATAATCATGATATTTTTGTGCTGTAAGGATTAATTTTCAACAAAACAAATGTGTAAAAGATGTGTAAACAGATCAAAACATTCATTTCAAGACTAGCTTCCCGTGCCAGCAGACAAAATTCACTGGCAAGTTCAATGTTTTAATTGTTGTTTACTGACCAGGTCCCGGGCAAAATGGACAAAGCTATAATACAATGTAGCAGATTTGGACCAAGACTAAGACCCATCACCTATTCGACATCATTCTACTAAGTACCCGTGGTTGCCTATGTTTTTTTTCAAATTTCGTTATATTCAAATTCGGGAGAAAAGTAAGAGAAACCTACACAGAGGGAACAATTCGTCCCTCATCGCAACCAAAGATAGTGTTCCTTTTTACAATTAGAGAAGTAGCTATTAAAGGTAAAATGAAGACAATTGCGCTTCAAAGTTTGGGGTTTTCAGGGGCAGAACATATTTTTGATCTGGATATAAATGATTTAATCTGTGAATTGATGATTGATGCCAATTTATTTACGATTTGCTTGTGATTTGCTTGGGGTAGGAATATATGATTTTCTTCGGATTTGTTAAAGATTTGATAACAATTTGTTAATAATTTCTTCATAATTTGAAAATAATTTGTTTATGATTTGCTTGAGGTAGGAATATGATTTACTTCTGATTTGTTAAAGATTTGATAACAATTTCTTTACAATTTCTTTACGATTTGAAAACAATTTGTTTGTGATTTACTTGAAGTAGGAAAGCAATTACTTCTGATTTGTTAATGATTTCAAAACAATTTCTTCACAATTTGTTTATGATTTGCTTATGAATTGTAAGCAATTTGTTCGTGATTTGTTATTGTGATTTGTTAGCTCATTTGCATGTGAAATTTTATCACTTTCAAATCACAAAGAAATCATACGATTTGTTTATCATTTGTTACAATGATTTGTTCCTCAATTTTTTTTGTTTGGGAAACTAGTAAAAAAAAAGGCAGGACCGAATAGAATAAAAAATAAAAAGGCAGGACAGAGATTACAACTAAAAAAAAAAGCAGGCCAAAATTTTTCATCCTAGCCCCCCCCCCCCCAATAAAAATCAAATGGTAGCTCCCTTAGTATCACGAAAAATACAAAGTGGGGGGTTGTCTCAAAATACTCGCTACTGTAGACAATCTCTGCGCCTGAAACCTCGCATGGCTAAATTTCTGTTCTATGTATAATCGTTATGGCTGGTATTTTATTTATATGTTTATTTGATCCTTAACAGGCAAGTTGTGAACATGTATAGCCAGTTGGGAAAAATATCGAGGGGATAGACAGGGTAGGAATGCCCTTTACTGCCAAGCATCACAAATGTCCTTTTTGCGCTACCGTAAGGCTCAAGTGAATCTTGATTTTTAATCGTCATTTGTAAAATCTAATTTCGTAGCTAAGTAATTGTCAAATCGAGTAAAATATTTATTGTTAACGTCTAATGTTGGGTACCTTTATAACTGCCCTCGGACAGGGGTCCATGAATGATTCCCACTCCCTATCCCCAATTCCCATTTCCCTTCTCTTTTAATCTAAAACATTTCCCCCCTACTCCCACTTCCATCCCCCTTGCTCCCAGACAAAAAATTGGCCAAATATATTTCCCAGAATATTCATCCCCCCTCTATTCAAATTCTGGTCCTTTCACCCAAAGTGATGTTAGCTCGCATTCACGTCCACCCCCTTTTACATTCGCACCCTGGGTCTGTTTGCAGCCTTCCTTTTTTTTTCAATTGTGCTTTAGTTGGTATAGTTCTATAACATGATAAAATAAAGATATTAAGTTTATTTTATTGTTTAAAAATAAGGTGACACACACAAGATCAAAGGGCACAGCTGGCTGTTAAAAACAGTTATCTGGTCTTTTCTATTTATAATCTTCATAAGATTTACTTCTACCCTCAGCTTCTACCAAACTAGTTACTTTTATATTCACTTGAGACCAAGCTAACAGACCCAATACCCCCTTTTCCTGCCCCCTGACTCCCTCTTCCTGATCCCTCATTCCAATGTTTGTTCCCTTACCCCTGTCCACCCCCTCAAGAGTTTGATTGTTTTATTTGTTTTCTTGGGAATATAAATGGCCTAATTTGTAAATTTTTACCCCTACAGTACGAGGCAATACATTTTATTGATGGATTCGTCTTGATCATAATTTGTTTACAATTACCCCCCTCCCCCCTCTCTATATGGCATAAAAAAAAATTTTAAGGTCAAGTATCAGTTACATTGTAGGGCTAATTTAGTTTACCAAATAACACATACATTTGAGTTGAAAAGTTCATTATTGTTTTGTGCTTAGTATTTTTAAATACAAAATTTGTGTATCCCTTATTCCAAACAGGGTACAAGTAACCCCAACATAATTTGGTTGACCCGAGAAGTCTGTATTCAACATATAAAAACAAAATCATTACTTATACTTGCTGTGCATGTAATTTTATTTTGTTTGCTCATTATTGATCGCCACAAATTCTTCATTTTTTAGCTCACCTGGCCCAATGA
Organism: Mytilus coruscus; assembly: GCA_017311375.1. NCBI lineage: Eukaryota > Metazoa > Mollusca > Bivalvia > Mytilida > Mytilidae > Mytilus > Mytilus coruscus. The sequence goes on from JAASAO010000163.1 coordinate 20,524, forward strand.
ATTCTAACCAAACTTGGCCACAATCATCATAAAGGTATCTAGTTTTAAAAATGTGTCTGATGATCATGACCCTGCCTGCCATTCAACATGACAGACATGGCTAGAAATAGAACATTGGGGTAAAATATATTTTCTGGCTTATATCAATGAAACTAAACATTTAGAGCAAATCTAACATGGGATAAAATGTTCATTAGGTTAAGATCTATCTGCCCCAAAATTTTTAGATGAATCAGACAACGCGCTGTTGGGTTGCTACCCCTGAGTTGCAGTTTTTGGTTATTATCTTGAATATTATTATCATGATTATAGATAGTGATAAACTGTAAACAGCAATAATGGTCAGCAAAGTAAGATCTACAAATAAGTCAACATGACCAAAATTGTCAATTGACCCCTTAAGGTAGATTCATGGTATACCGCCATCTTGGATTGTACAATCGCAGTACACAATCGGTCTAGATTTGCCCAAATCTGCAAATTTGGAGACAGATAGGCAATTTATAGGTTAGACTTTTATTTGGGGAAAGAAAACTTGGTGATTTATTGCATAATTCAAAATGTTTAAATAAATACCAAATATTTGTGTTTTTAGAATCATTTTTTCAACTTGGCCATTTAAGGGGAGATAACTCTTTTAGTAAAAAATTTATACTGGACTGATAGGGAAATTTTAATTTTTTACTTGCAGCAAGAAAACAAGTTTGGTGACACCATTTTTTCTTTTTATTTCCCTAAAGCATATAACATAACCTATCTTCTCATATTTTATTTCAAAATTCTATCTCATAGATTTCTTTTTATGCACAAAAATGTGTTTTTTCATGAACAATCTAAGCAAATTTGGGCAATTTCGTACGACCTGTAGCTTGAAAAATAGCACGGTGACCCATACTTTTTATTAAGTATAAAAAAAATTCTATCTGAGGAAATATATACCTATGATCTAACTTAAGGAGTTATTGCCCTTTAAAGTCAATATTAAACAATTTTTGAAAATTTTTGTTATCTTTTACAAAAATCTTCTCCTCTGAAACTATTGAGACGAATTTAACTTACTTGGCCATAATCATCATTAGGGTATCTAGTTTAAAAAAATGTGTTTGATGACCCTGCCTACCAACCAACATGGCTGACATGGCTAAGAATAGAACATAGGGGTAAAATGCAGTTTTTGGCTTATATCTCTGAAACAAAAGCAAAAGTATAATGGTTGCATTATTTCATGCATCAGTTGTGAACAAAATTATCAGGTGAGCAACACAGGCTCCTTGGAGCCTCTAGTTTTAAAATATTGTTATGATATTGTAACTATCATATCTATTTAGTTGGCCTAATTTGTTTTGTGTGGCCTAAGAATGTTTACATTATATATTGTGTACAAATTATACACATTGTGTTACAACTATGCAGTTTAGAATTCACTGGAACATTCATTGATACTCATGGAATGATTAGAACTTTCTATTTCACTTACATAACGTTTCCAGAATGATCATAACAAAAGATGCGTAATTTATATTTCTAGCGTTGTCTAGAAATTTCCGTTTGAGTATTTAAATGCAGACCCAAAAGTTAGTAAAATATAGAGACATAGAAACATAGATAGACATAGATAGACTTAGACATTGTTAGACATCAACATTCTCAGCAGTTGTATTGCCACTTTTATTTACAAACTACATCATACTAGATTGTGACCAATTGGATATAATATTCTGTGGATTCCGAGAAGATTTCGGATAAAGGAAAGATAAAAGATTGGACATATATTTTGACAGTTAAGTTGACATTTCTTTTTATGTAATATTTCTTGTAAACTTGTGTATAATAAATCTTGTTAAATTTTATTATTGATTTGTGTCTTTTGTTGGCTACAATTAAAGGCGATTTTCTGCCGTAACAGAAATTGGGGCTCAAGTCCGGGATCACGTTAATATCTTAATAAAGATTTTTCAGTATTTTATTAGAACTAGCCAACAAAATTCTACAATATGGCATTTGATGCCGGTAAATTTTGAAAACGCCAGACCTGGAAGGGTTTGATAATTTAAAGAAAGAGGAATTAGTGTTGCTTGCTAAACATCAGAAAAATTATTCAACTATTGAAAAAGAGTGTTTTGCACTGTTGTCTGCACTTCAACATTTTGATGTATATTTGAATCCCTCTGTGCATCCTATTCTTGTTTATACTGATCATAATCCTCTCACCTTCATACATAAAATGAGAAACAAGAACCAGAGATTGACTAGGTGGAGTTTATTGTTACAGGAATATGATGTTATTGTAAAACATATTAAAGGTAAAGATAATGTAATAGCAGATGCTTTATCTAGAACTTATTGAAACACTTTGTATACACTATGCATTTTGTACATATTATTCATGAAAAGTTTTGTTACACTCAAACTTTTTAAGGGGAGGTGTTATGATATTGTAACTATCATATCTATTTAGTTGGCCTAATTTGTTTTGTGTGGCCTTAGAATGTTTACATTATATATTGTGTACAAATTATACACATTGTGTTACAACTATGCAGTTTAGAATTCACTGGAACATTCATTGATACTCATGGAATGATTAGAACTTTCTATTTCACTTACATAACGTTTCCAGAATGATCATAACAAAGATGCGTAATTTATATTTCTAGCGTTGTCTAGAAATTTCCGTTTGAGTATTTAAATGCAGACCCAAAAGTTAGTAAAATATAGAGACATAGAAACATAGATAGACATAGATAGACTTAGACATCGTTAGACATCAACATTCTCAGCAGTTGGATTGACACTTTTATTTACAAACTACATCATACTAGATTGTGACCAATTGGATATAATATTCTGTGGATTCCGAGAAGATTTCCGGATAAAGGAAAGATAAAAGATTGGACATATATTTTGACAGTTTAGTTGACATTTCTTTTTATGTAATATTTCTTGTAAACTTGTGTATAATAAATCTTGTTAAATTTTATTATTGATTTGTGTCTTTTGTTGGCTACAATTAAAAGGCGATTTTCTGCCGTAACAATATATTTTGTGTTCACAGCTATCGTGGTTGAAATCAATATCGTTGTAATCCCAACTAATCTGTCTACTCACCATTTTCAAATTTGGTACATCAAGTTAACGTTGGTCTTTCAGATATATTACAACTGCGATATTCAAGGTCTAAGGTGACCCTCAAATAAAACTTTTCACCGTGAAATATGAAAAAAAATAGGAAGATGTGGTATAATTGGCTATGATGCAACTCTCCACCAGAGACCAAATGACATAGAAGATAACAACTATAGGTCACCGTACGGCCTTCAGCAATGACCAAACCCATACCGCGTAGTCAACTACTAGTATGATAAAAGGACCAGAAATGACGTTCTTTTGTATATAGTTGCACACAAAATAACAGTTTAATTTGTGCTTGCTGAACTTTCACTGACAAATATTTCAAGCATAATACGGATGAGAACATATGGATGATAAGTACCATATGAAGGTTCTGCAAAGTAGGAGGGGCTAGTAGTCCTATAATATATGAACTCGGGGGCATTATTTTCTATTTCCATTTCCTTTTACTGATTTTGCTATTTTTCTTTTTTTATTATCAATGTGCCACCCGAGGTCATATATCGTTTATGGCAAAAAACGCGTAGCATTAAAATAAAAATTAATTCTGATTTGACCAGCCACGTAAATGTTTTAAATGCATTAAGAAGTGATAACTTACCTGAATTATGGTAATTATATTGATTGTTTCTCCTTAAATAATCCAAAAGAAAGAAAATTTTATCCAAGCCGTTGATGTTGACACCGGGGAAATTCAAAAACTCTGGTCAATATAAAAATCGAAATTGAGAACAAAACGAATTATTGTCCAAATTATATTCCTCCCTTATTGGAGCACCAGTGTCACACGGTATTAAAGTGAAGTAATAAGTGATGATGGATTAAAAAAAATCTGTATGTTTATTAATACTCTTTTTTTTAAATAAATATAAAAAAAAAATGATAGCTAGATAACAATTTATGTGGTACAATATAATAACACTTTATGTATACAGGATATGTCCTTTACAGAAAATCTGAATATTTGATAGCTTCTGTGAATGATTGTCTACATTGCATTTATGAAATTTCAAAATGGAATAGGATTAGACTGTAACAGTATACATTGCATTTAGTAAATGGATCAGAAATAGACTGCTATACCCGGCGAGCGAGACAATCCTCATTTACCGTCTACCATACCACATTTCAGTCTATTTTTGTCTTATTTACAATCTTAGTTTCATTAAAAAATTTCTGAACACTAAAACTACATCTTGTGTGAAACTGACATTTAGAGGCACAAAGTGGACAACACTTGCACATGCTACATTGACACCAATCCAAATCACAACCTTCACAAGATTCTTTTTCAATTTCTTGATTGCTGTCTTCATCAGAAAATACATCTAAAATTTGCTTTCGAATTCATATCCCGTTTTTATTTTTTACAATATGAGCAATATTGTCTTTGTCTGTTGTCTTGAGGGTAAGTGTAAATTTGTCATACAAAATCAAACTATATCCCTGTCTACCATCCCTAGCACAACGACCCGCCTCCTGCCAATAGGGCGCTAAATGGTCGACTTTTATTTCGCTAATATTTAAACAAAAAATAGGAAAATGTGGTATGTTTGCCAACGAGACAACTATCCATCAAAGTGCAAATGAATAGAATGTAAGCATTTATCGTTTAGCCTTCAACAATGAGTAAAACTCAAACCGCCTAGTCCGTTTTGAAAGATCCCAAAATGACAAATGTAAAAAAAATCAAACTGGAAAACTAACAGATCTGATGTATTCCTATACTTCCTTGGGTTTTGGAAAGGATTATTTCGAAGAGTAAAAGAGGCGTGTCTTATCATTAGATTCAGATTAGATAACTTTTTTGTATGGAATGTATGCAAATTAAAAAAAAATCCGAAGATTCTTCCCTGGAAACCGATTTGTAATTAATCTAATAAGTAATTTAATAAACTATTATCTATCTTATCTTTAAGTTGTTTTGTATTGGGTTTTTTTTGGGGGGGGGTCTGCTCCCAATTCGTCTAAATAGTATATTGTACCGTTATCATGATTAACAGCCTTGACATGAAATTAACGGAAATAAAACGGCCTTATACAGATATGATTTTTTTAATCTACAGCGGTAAAACTTATTGATTAGTTGACTTATGTCTTATATTTTATTTGACGGGAAAATACCACGTTGCTTCCTTTTTACCTTTTTAATTTGACAAAATGTCGTATTCAAATTTTAGAAAACAACTTGACCGTTTTGAAACCGAATTTAATTTGGCTAACAGGAATAATCCTCGCAGAAAGGATATTCTGATGACGGACAGCAAGGGCAAATACTTTAATACATTGATTGATTTTTGGTTGCTTAACGTCCAGTGGCAAATATTTCATGCATGTTCAGGACGACAACAAGTTAACAATAAATACAATAGGTAGGTCTTGTCATAATAGAGGCCATTCGTGATGATGGTCGGGGAAATTTGGACTGCCACTGGAAAATGAGGGTATATTGGATAGGGACAGAAATTTTGCCTTGCAACAGGCAATGCACCTAAGGACCCCTCAAAGAGTTGTTGCAAGGGTTCTTAACGTGCATAGAGTGTGGCACTCTCTTTACACGAGGCATCGGATTTAACGTCCCCACTCTGACTGGATGTGACTGTGAACGCGATACATCCCGCACAGCCAAAGGACGCCCCACTTCGACAAGGGGGGGGTGCAAATACTTACAAGATGTTGTCAATCGCGATGAAAATATAATAGGGATATTGTTAAGAAGGGGGCAAAAAGTAATAATAAATCACTGCTTGAAGAGCGAAGGATTCTGTTCGAGGGTGTTACTCGCCGCTATTAATGAATCGGACAGGGACCTTTGATTTTACCAACTTCTCGCAGGCGGATAGACATATTTCTATAAAAGAAATTTCTGTGGCAATCGTATTGGCCGATTTGATTGATGTCAAGAAAGAGATTTTCGAGGTTAATCCAACTACTGAAATTATTTGTTTACACTGTCCACATTTTTTAATTAAATTGTGGAATGACAAACAAGGTCAGACAGATTCTGGCTCAAATGGAGATCATCAATTATTAGCTGAAAAAATTTGATCAGCTAAATGAAGAATTAATATCTCTAAATGCGGCCGATACAGGACCAAAATTTTCTCTGGACATATTAAAGTCCAGCAGAATAAGGCGCGGTCGCGACCGATCTACTATGAGGACGAAATACTCCTACAATTTTAAAGATTGTATAAAGATGGCATTCCAGTTGCGGATCCAGAGGGGGGGTCAGGGGGTTGGAACCCCCCTTTTTTCTTGACGATCAATGCATTTGAATGGGGACATATAGTTGGAACCCCCCCCCTTTATCCTGGGTTGGGAACCCCCCTTTTATAAATGGCTGGATCCGCCCCTGCATTCACCCTATAAACCTTACGGCGGAAGTTTGGCTACGAAAACTCCAGCAACTCGTTCTTAAAAAATGTTACTGAACACTTAATTTGATTTCAATAATAAAATTTTGAATTGAGGATAAACTGAAAATTTATTTTCTTCATTTTAAGGTATTAAAATTCTTTCATTTCTAATTTATTTATCGTTCCAAATATAATTTCTCTAGTTCAAGCAACCATTAGAAATTCCGGTAGAAGTGTATCACAATGAAGACAATATTTTATTTATTTCATCAATAGACTATATATATATACCATCTTTTCCGCAACTTTATTGTTTTCTGTTTAGTATTAAATTTATAATTAAGATCCATTTATTACATCGGTGATCCGTTTATTTGGCAATCGCCAATGGCAGTCAGCAGGGTTTAAGAACATCAGTTGTTCGACCTGCTAGTCAAATGCGTTTTGTTAAAATATACTTTTTCACTCATTTGGTCTGTTGGAAAATGTTGTTTGTGCTGTATTTAGACCCCTCTACCAAGAAATTTGTTTTGCATGCACACGTATAAAAATTGCGGTTTTTATCCAACGCAATCATAGGTTTGAACGTTGTTTTCAATTTTAACTTGTTTATATTTTTCGTTTGGGCTTGTATTATATTTGCCTTCGGGTTTATATGATCCGTTCATCCTATTTTGACTCTTTCAAAATTCAAGAGTCTATCCTAAATTGAGGTAAATTATATGGCCTTCCAAATAATACCGTTTCGATTCCTAACATCACTGAAGAGACATTAATTGTCGAAATCCGGATATGGTGTACAAAAACCTTTGCACCTTTTGTTTGCGGTATACCATCTTTTCCGCAACTTTATTGTTTTCTGTTTAGTATTAAATTTATAATTAAGATCCATTTATTACATCGGTGATCCGTTTATTTGGCAATCGCCAATGGCAGTCAGCAGGGTTTAAGAACATCAGTTGTTCGACCTGCTAGTCAAATGCGTTTTGTTAAAATATACTTTTTCACTCATTTGGTCTGTTGGAAAATGTTGTTTGTGCTGTATATAGACCCCTCTACCAAGAAATTTTTTTTGCATACACACGTATAAAAATTGCGGTTTTTATCCAACGCAATCATAGGTTTGAACGTTGTTTTCAATTTTAACTTGGTTATATATATATATATATATATATATACATAATGTCTAAAAATAGCAACAATCAACATTCAATCTATTTAGGCGTGGATCAGTTTGTGAAAATAAACTGATACAGTTACTGAATTAAAATTATATAAATGTCTAAGAATATAACTTAAACACGCTAATTAATACATTAAAAAGTTCTATTAGATTTAAAATAGAAATACGCAATATTTCGCTAAACAAATTAGCTTCATCAGGCGTGTGCATCTCTCAATGTGAAATCGGATGCATGACAAAAAAATATTTTTGTAGCTCAAACTACACAGAATTTTAGTAAAAGTTTAACATATTTATTGATGTTCTATAAAAAAATATATGTTTGTAGCTACAACTACATAAAGTTGGAGTAAAAGTTTAACATATTTATTGATGTTCGATAAATTGTATGAATTTCTATAAATTAATTTGTATGATTTCAAGATTGTTATTTAGATTTGTTTTAAATCTTTTTTCGTCTCTCTCATTGAGTCCATCATGTTCAAGAGTTCGTAACTGGTGCATCCAAAATCCCTCTCTTTTTTGTCTTCCTTGTGTATCCCAATTTTGGTTTTTCTCAATGATTTGAAATGTGACATTTTCAAAATCATGCCCTGCTCTTAAAAGATGTCTTGTGTTTGGGCAGTTTCTTTCTTTTGTATAAAATGACCGATGGTTATTTAGTCGGATGTTAAATGATGTTTCTGTTTCACCAACATATTGCAACTTGCAAGTTCCACAAGTTAGAACATAAATACAATTTTGCGTTTTGCAATTTGATGTTATAAATATGTTGTATTTTTTCTTTGTGACTGTGCTGACGAATTTGGTTTCGATGTTGGCGACTTTGCAGCACTTACAATTGCCCCTTCCGCATGGTTTATAACCTCCTATTGTCGATATCTCCTGTTTAGATAATTTGGATGTTACTAGAATATCTTTGAGGTTTTTGGGTCTACGGTAAGCCATGACGGAGGTGATGGAAAATCTCTTTTAAGGAAGGATCATTTTCAATAAGACGCCAGTGTTTGTGGACAATAGATGAAAGATTTGTCAGGTCAGGATGAAAGCTGACAACAAATGGAATTTTATTTGTCTGGGCCGTCTTCTCTTTGTATTCAAGTAGGTTTGTTCGGTCTTTTTCTTTTGCTTTACCGAAAGCTTCTGAAATATTTTTGTTCTTATAACCTCTTGATTTAAGTTGCTGTCTGAGTTGTCCCAAACGGTGGTTTAGTTTTGATTCCGATGAACAAATCCGTTTTAACCTGATGGCTTATATATATATATATATATATATATATATAAGTCTAAAAATTTGCACAACAATACTAATATAAGATGGTATTATACGAAGATGTTGTTATTAAATCGTATTGACAGATATTTCGGCTTAACAAATAGCCTTCTTCGGTGTCAATGATTTTAACAATACTGATTGTAGGTTAAAAATAGATCAGTAATACAGGTAAGTTTTGGTCTGTTGATTATAATCCATAATCTTGAACATCATAATATAAACAAAACTCGATACTCTAATATACGTGACTGTGTATATTTACATTCCAAAATGAGTGAAAAACAAAACTTAGTATTTCTTATTGATGACTTTAATCGCATGAAAATCCTAGTGATTGAACAGAACATTCACTGGAGTGATGTTCAGCGACAGGTTCGGGAAAGCTTTTGGATAAAGGAACTAAATGTACATCATCCAAACGTCATCAATAAGAAATAATAACAACATCTTCGTATAATACCATCTTATATTAGTATCGTTGTGCAAATTTTAGACTTATAAATACTAAGTTTTGGTCCTTTTTAGACTTCTATATACATGTCTAAATTGAAAACAACGTTCAAACCTAACTGGATAAAAGCGTGTGCATTTACTATTTTATTTAATGATATATATATATATATATATATATATATATATGTTAGTATATATATACTTTTATATTTTTTTTACGCTCTAGCTTATATATATATATATATATTTTTTTTTTATATACTATATATAATTTTTTTACTATACAAATGTTTGCGAAAATCGTACATGTAGTACATCATGTAGACAATTAATAACCTTGTATATAACAAAGAAGGAGAAAAACGACCGTGTATGACCCTCATGGATAGTCAAAGTCGTTGAACACCCCCGTAGTTACAGAAATAAAACACACAGAATTGCCGTTAAACATGGTGAATGAGGATTGCCTCGCTCGCCGACTTTATTCAGTTTATTTTCGATTTATGAGTTTGTCCCTCTGATATCTTTCGTCCCTCTTTTATTTAAAGTGGACAGATGTAAAACACACAGAATTGCCGTTAAACATAGTGAATGAGGACTGCCTCGCTCGCCGACTTTATCGAAAGAAGACTAGTTGATAATGTATGGACAGACATTTTTACTGAAAGATAAAAACTAAAACATGTAGATTTGCCGTAAAACATGGGGACTACTTTTTTTGCTCGCCAGCAATGTTTTTGTATACAATCAACTGAATGAGGACAGAAAATATCATGCATACGTAATTTTATATAAATTTTTAAATCCATTAGATGTAAAAAATTAATATGTCGAAAAAGTTCGTTTTGTACGATTCTGACGTCACGATTAGATTTATACATTCAGCTAAATTTAAAATATGGCGGAACACAACAAACGATCAGTTCGGTATGAACATGCATATATTTATTAAGGAATTTAGTCTTTCCCAACAATGTAAGTAAATTTTTCATTCATTGTTTTGTGTTTTATTGGTACAAGTTCATTTTTGTAGTGTAGCGTGTATGCTATTTTAGATTTTCGCAATATTCTTTCCGCCGTCAAACCAGGCCGGAAAGTGCTAAAGGAAAATGATCAAATTCAATATGACTTCGCATTAGACAAAAAATAAAAAATGAAAATATCAGCATGAAAACGTTAAATAGTGAATATATAATGCGAAGGCATATATTATAGGACTAGAGGGGCTAGATAATATTATGGACTGCCACTGGAAAATTAATGGACAATCTATGTCGGGTATGGGCAAAATTCCCCCTTTTTACCCTACGAGGCTGCGTATTTATACATCCAGCTGTATGAACTCCCTGTCTAAGCAAGGGTTATCTGTCGGATTAGGGAAAGTCATATTTCTATACCCATGTTAACCCTACGATATAAAAATAAGGAGATGTGGTATGATTGCCAATGAAACAACTATCAACCAAAGTTCAAATTTAAAAGTCCAGTTAAAAAAAAATGATTTTTTTTTCTTATTGGCAGTGGCAATTTTGCCGGCTCTGATTAAAATATCTGAATTCAAGCCTTCAATTTCTATAGACATGGCTATTTTACCGGCTAAAGGAATACAGTGAATTTGTAACCCATGCTGGAAAAATAGAAATTATGTTATTTTGCTGGCATTAGGTAAGCGGAAGCCAAGTTAAAAACTATTTTGTTTACACATATATGCAACTCAAATAAATAACTATTATTCAAAAAGCAAGTTTAATTGAAACATTTTTGATTTTTTTAAGCTATGTGATTGACTTTGTTATATTGTATAATTTTATCAAATTTATGATGCAATGAGATCTTTAACTTTTTATTTTTTTATAACACACAGTTAAAAAATCTGAGATTTTATTCTTATGCATATATGTAGCATTAGACTGTCACTGACTGATTTTAGAAATAATTTCATCTACATGTTTAGATATGATTTCATTGCAACAAATGGATGCTCACTATTTTTATTTTGTTTTTTTTTCTTGTTATAAATTCTTAATAGTTATTTATACTTTGACCGATAAATGATTACATTACATGTCTCCAATATTGTTAGCAGTTTTCTTATTTTAATAACTATTGATAAATCAGTAATTATTTTATTTTATGTTGACAGTGCACATAATTTTTCATAGTACTTTCAAAAGTAAATAAAATATTAAATTTCGCTCTTTACAAAGAACCTACAAAATAACAAATTCACTTTTTTGCTGGTGCCGGTAAAATAGCCATTTCTATAGAAATAGGCTATTTTGCCGGTTTGAATAAGGATATTCTAATCAGAGCCGGCAAAAAAGCAAATAGCAAAACAGACCGGTCCCGGCAAAATAGCCACTGCCTTTCTTATTAATATCATAGACCGATAATTACTTTTCTTTGCAGCAGGTGGGTCAAACACATGTCCACACTTCATTAAGAAAATTGTCATTCATATTTGTTGCCGCAATGACACACTCCACTTTCATTTTTTTAAATCAAGAACATTCCTTATTCATGTTATTAGCTTCCCTTTAAAAAACGCATGTCAAAAATTGAGACAGAAGTTAAAGTTTGCCAATATCACCGACTAATATAGCGTCCCTGTGTACTGGGCCGAGTTTTAAAATTGCAATCCCAACTTTTCCTGAACCTAGTAAGTAGTATAGATTTTGTTTATATATAAAGTCTTTAGCTGGAAGTGTTTGGAACTGCCCGGTAGACTTCGGGTGTAATACGCTAAATCCCGACTTGGTCAGACCAAATATATTGCGCTTCTCCGCAGAGCATGCGGTATTGAGGGATAATAGCATAGACCGATATACAATGTAGGTCGGAATTCTAGGTCCAGGTTACTATTGACCAATTTTCATCTACATGATCAAAGGTGGAAAACAGCAAATAATTGAAGTGTCGGGGTTTTTTATCTGCGTAAAACAAATAATCAATTTAGTGAAATGTTTTGCTCGAGTTCCGGTAGTCTATTATAACACATTCTTGTTCAATTATTTAAATTTTTACGCTGATGTTTCCTCTCTTTTTTAAATGCGAACTCGGTTGGCATATTGATAGATAAAACAGAAAATAGAAAATTAACAAAATAGCAAAATAAGTAAAAGGAAAATATCATAAATAGAAAACATTGACCTCGAGGTCTTGTGTTAAAGGACTAGAGTTCCGGAATTCATAGAATTATGATACGAGAAAATTTGTTAGATATTTTTGTGCCCATGAGTTGATAAAGTATATAAATCTTTAAATAAAAATGTTAGGTGTGACTGTCATGTATTTAGTCTTTGCTTGAAAATTGTCATAGTTCAAAACTATTATCAAAATTTTGCAGTGAGAAAATATTTCACATACTCCGGAATAAAATCCTACCAATCATGCCAATACTTGGAAATGAAGATATTTCAAGTAAAAAAAGAGATTTATGGCAGTAACAAAATTTTATAATACGCCAAACGGATAGCGTGTAGATGAAGCCCCGATGCCTTTATACTATAGCATACTATATGGGTTTTACTTGGTTTTTTTAAGCCGTACGGTGACATGCAGTTGTTTACATCGCTATCCTTTGTTTACGGTTAAACATTGCGTCATTGACAAAATATTTTCATATATACATCTAAAAGACATCTTTTAATTCAACCGGTATTTAAATGAAAATAGGGTGCGAACGGACCCAAGGATCGAACGTGTAGGGTGAGAATGTGTTTTCGGAGCGAACGCACCAGATACCGTCGTACATGTCAATATTTATAATTTCTTTTTTTTAATGTTATGCTCATATCATGTATATTTATGTCCTTTTTATGTGAAAAAGGAACAAACCACTCTGTATTTCTGACCGTATTTCCTTTTTTGAAGAAAGTTTTGCATCGTTTGTTGACATCGGGAAAGGGTGCTCTCGGACACGTCCGCGTTCCAATGTCGTCAACACTACTTTTGAGAAGACCCCTCAAAGTGATCGTTGTCAAGGCGCTCGTCGTTAGAAACATGCGTTAAAAACTGCGCACTGTTAAAGGGCCGAGCCACCTTAAATCGCGTCGTTGAATCAACGTTGATTTTTGGTTAAAATATCAACGTTGAATTTTCAACGTTGAATCAACATTGAATTTTTAAAAGTTGATGCTTTCAACGTTTTAAATAGGTTGAAAATATAACGTTGTTAAAATGTTTATTTAAGATTAAGGTAGATCATAGGTATATATTTCTTGAGATAGAATTTTCTTATACTTTGCCAAAATGAAGATTTTACTATGCTTTTTTCAAAAATATAATAAAAAGTATGGGTCACCGTGCTATTTTCCAAGCTATGAGTCGTTGAAAATTGCTTAAATTTGGTTAGATTGTTCATGAAAAAACACATTTGTGTGCATAAAAAAAAATCTATGAGATAGAATTTTGAAATAAATTGTGAGAAGATAGGTTTTATAATATGTTTTAAGAAAATAAAAAGAAAAAATGGTGTCACCGAACTTGTTTTCTTGCTACAAGTAAAAATTAAAAATTTCCCTATCAGTCCAGTATATATTTTTTACTAAAAGAGTTATCTTCCCTGAAATGGTTTATTTGAAAAAAATTGATTCTAAAAACACAAAATTTGATATTTGTTTAAATATTTTGTTATACAATAAATCACCTTTTTTTTTTACATAAATAAACAGTCTAACCAATAAATTGTAAATCTGTCTCCAAATTTGCAGATTTAGGCAAATAACTAGACCGATTTTGTACTGGGATTGTACAATCCAAGATGGCGGTATACCATGAATCTACCTTAATGACTTTAATTGTCGACCGAAATTTCAATCCAAATGAGATTGAACCAACTTTGGGGAATGATATTATATAAATGGTCAATTTTAGACAGATGTTACCTTTGAAAGAAGAAGAAGTGCGAATTATTTTCGTGATGCTTTTCGGTTATGAGATATATACAAATTTGCGGGAAATAGTTAAACTTTTAATAATTTGGAATTCACTATATATATGGTATTGTTTTTCATATTGTTTTTCATATTTATTTTTCTTTTTGTTGACTTTTTTATTGCTATAGTAACCCAAGACAAGCACAGATCTTCAGTAAGCTTTTCCTTAAATATCCTCTCCAACAATGTTTTGACAAAGATTTCCTTTTTGTTTAGATAATCACTTTTTATTTATATTGGTTTACTGATGTTTTTGAATAAGTTCAATGATTACTGTTGCTAATATATATAAATCTTCAAATTTATATGATAAAAGCGAATGAATTAACTTTTTTTTAATTTTCGCGGTAAAATATTTCAATTACGCGAAACGGATTTTTTTAAATTAGCGCATATGCGTATAAGGCCGACATTTCGAATTTATTTGCGCCAATTTGATTACAACAACAATTTCTACCACGTTTGATATACGTACTTAGTTAACAGTTGCTCTAAGAAGTGCAAAGTAAGTATAATTTTCATTTATTGTTTGCTTTAATAATAGATATATGATAATTTAGTGTTAACAGTATTGTAGCTGTAATTAGACATTTGCGGAAACAGTCATACACCTACGATTAGGATTACAATTACACTTACAGGTAGCATTCAAATTCAAATCTTGGGTCGTTTCAAAGTGTAAATATAAACCTTCGGTCCAAAACAAAGACTAACTCCTGTGATATTTTTCTATAGTTGAACAACGGGATTTCGATACAAAATGGCATCTTGGGAGCTTGAGGTGGAATCTGGACAACTTGGACCCAAATGCAAATTGGGCTAAGACAACTCAGGCAAATTTAAAGAGAACTCGGACCACTTATAGACAGCTCGGACAAGTTTAAAAGACAACATGGACCAGTTTGAAACACTTGTCAGACCAGCGGATCTTCGTGGTTTTAACGTTTAATATGATTTTTGTTTGTTTTTGTCAAGATTTATTTCTTCTCAGTTTAGCTTGCTGTGACAACTTGTCAGTTTGATGCATTTCAGTAAGTTCTGTTACTATAAATTGTTGATTGACGGCCTAACGAGATCAATTAGAAAAATAAAACAACAAATATCTTTCAATGCAATGAAATTATAAAGCAGATATACATTCGTCTTTACATATACTGGCCGGTGTTGTAATAAGTGATCCTAGAAATCTTTCAAGATGGTTGAAATGCCTTTTACCGTCAGGCACCAAATGTTAATTTTCGACTATCATTAGCGACAACTTGATTCAATTTATATTGTGGTTTGTCAAATTATCCTTATTTGTCAGAGGTTTCAATTATTTAAACTTTACCGTTATAATCGGAAGACATATTCCATGATTCGTCAAAATCAGTTGATATTTGTTATCGTCATAATGAGCTCTTATGTTTCTTTGTGGAGTTTTTCGTGGACTTGTTTGTATTTTCGTCGTTTTTCTTTTTACCATCGTGGAGTCTTTTTTCTTCGACTTATGGGTTTTAAATGCCCCTTTGCATCGTTTAAAAAAAAAGTAACTTAAGTTGCATTAAACATATACATGCATTACATTATAAATTAAATCAAGAATTTCAAAGTATAAACCCCCAAGAACTTCGTTTAAATATTCTTAAAGTACTCAGGTTGTCTTTTAAAGTACACGGATGTCTGTGAACCCAATTTTAGATTTAATGCAAGTCTAACAAGTTTTTTAAACGATGATTTTTTTATTTCTTTAGAAATAAAGTAGTTATTATACAATATATGTTATATCATTCTTGACTTAAATGCTCGTTGCTTGTAAAGATATTTGAATGCACACGAATATTTAATGGATCCGCATCTTAATCAAACACATGACACATCATTTATAACGAGATATTTTTATATTTCATTAAGAATAAATTATAAGCTGATATTTTGATAAAATTGCCAACGCAATATTTAATTTTACATGGATCATTTACGTCAAAAACAGTAGAAGAATACCGTTTATATTCTTTGGCAAGATCTAAACGTTATTTAAGGTCAAGTTACACTAAATGGGCTATGTCACAGATTTCAGTAAAATTTTACATACAACTTTGGCTCGATGAACTACAACTGAAAATCGAAAAAATAATGCATTTATCTCATTTATCATTTGAAATTTACTGATTAAATTCTTTCAAAATGGGTGAACATTTGTATAGAAAGCACATAAAATCGGCAAAAAACCTTCTAAAATTTGTCTTAAAATCATCAAATCTCTAATTTCTACTCCATAGATTTTTCTTAAAAAACTATATGTTGTTGTTACACAAATTTCCGATTTAATGATGCAAAATAAAGATAGGGTCACCGACTTCGTTTTTACGGTATACATCATTCACAGTTGTGTTCTTTGTGAAAAAATCCCACAAAACGTCGAAATAATCGTAACGTCATCGCGTTGCAGGCCGTAAAACGTTGATTTTTGACGTTTTTCACTACCAACAAGGTAACAAATTGATTATTAGACAAAAAACAAAGTCGGTGACCATATGATTATTTTATATCATTAAAACAGAAATTGATGTGTCAACAACATATAGTTTTTTAAGAAAAATCTATGGAGTAAAAACTAGAGATTTGATGCTTTTTAAGCCAAATTTTAGAAAATTTTTGCCGATTTTATGTGCTATCTATACAAATATTCACCCATATTGAAAGAAATCAATCTGCATTACTTCAGATAATAAAAGAGATAAATGCATTATTTATTCGATTTTTATTTGTAGTTCAACGAGCCAAGGTTGTATGCAAAATTTTAGCAAAATCTGCGATATTGCCTATTTACTGTTTCTTGACCTTAAAAACAATTACACACTATTTAAGTCGGTTAGGGAGCATTTGCGGATACAAAAGTGTAATCGTATAAAAGATGTACGACTCCCAAGTATTATATACCACCCGCTTTTGTAAAGCGAGTAGAACTATTAATTCAGAAAAATTAATAAATGATAAGTGTATTTCGTGCATTTATTTTATTTTTCCCCGTTATGGATGAGGAACACGGATTAACCATGGCAGCATTACCTGCCCTGATGCAGACTCCACCAGATATAAGGTACACATTTCATTCGTCATCTGATTATAACCCTGGTAGTTCTAGCTTGACCACCGACAAACCAATCTTTATACAATCAGGGAAATATTATAGGCAATGACGTATACTTTTGGAATTGGAGAAATGTGTTCACTTGTTTTGCAAGCAAACGATTTTCCGTTTACCGGTGAAACTCCGGAAACGTTACTTTAACGTAACCGTCGTATCATAGGATTTCTGAAATAGTTGACCTTAGTGTTTCGACTACCAAAGATGAAACACTTGCATGTACATGTATATACCTATTTCAAGAAACATATAACTGTCTTATCTATTGGCCTTTTTTTTATTATTGGCAGAACTAACAATGTGGATTATCACAAATTCCGTTTGCAGAAGTGCTATCGACAGAAAGTTTGTGGCCGATAACGGAACTTCAAGAACAGTATTTCCCAGGACACAGACATAGTCACTGCATTCACACTTAAGTTGTAATATTGAACGAAGACAGGATATGTTATGTTGAGTGCGGATTTCTTTGACATAAGCAATATATGTTGAAATATAGTACAAGAATTACCTTTCCCGACTGAGTTGTTTTTGCTAGGCGACAAAATATATCCGAACAGATATCCAGTATTGACACCTTACATGAGACGAACCCCAGAATATGCAGAGGAAGTGACACTATAGAGCAGAGGTTGAACACGCATTCGGAGAATTAAAAACATTAATGTGTTGTCGAAAAGACTTATTTACATGATAAAAAAAATATCATTTCATTTTACTAAGTATCTCAATTGTGTTTATTTTTTTATTTTGAGAGGACCCCTTGTTTTTCGTCAACTGTAATCGTAAGTCTAAGTGTAATCCTAGGTATAGACCTAGTTTCCGCAAATGTCTATTATTCGCTGTCCCCGCAAGTATGAGTATAGTACTGATTTGTGCAGATCAGATCTCGGATCAAATATAATTCATAATTATGCACGTAGTTGTTATATTCCTGCAGATAAGATACAATTTTTTGAAGCCTCGGCGAACAACTAGGTTGACCTTAAGATTATATTTGACTTGTAAATTGAAAATTGGGTGAAGGAACTTATGTTAAAAAATGCGGGTGGTTTATGAACAATGATTTGGTAAATAGCATAAGCGTATGGCAAAGTATTCTATCATTGCAGATACAGGGAGGATGGATTCATAATATATCAAATACTATACAAATACAAATATTTTATTGGCACAAACTCAATTACAATAATTGGCAACGGCCCATACAACTAGTATACAAATGGTTATGATGCAGCAATTAAACAATACTACATAACATATTAATAGGCACATTTCGAACAATGAAATTTGCAGTTATATATATATTAATATACATAGGTTAATGTAGAATAGGCTACTGACATACATACATTTTATGTTATAGCTTCATAATGTTCATATTACTCGTTTGTCAGGACATTTTTCCTTAATTCAAATGATTGATTAATAAAAGATGATATTAATCTAAGTGTTTTTCTACACTTGCTATTAAGTAGTAGTTTGATATATTCATCCTCAGTTTTGGATTGTTTGTCGTAATTTTTAAAATTGGACAATTTTGATATAAGTACATTTCTTTGTGATTCATATTTTGTACAGTGCAAGATAAAATGTTTTTCGTCTTCTATATTATTATTATGACATAATTTGCACAACCTTTCTTCTCTGTTAACTCGCAGGTACCTGCCTCTTTCAATATCAAGATTGTGTGCACTTAGTCTAAGTTTTGCCAAAGGTGCCCTATCTTTCAACATATTCAAATGATCAACATAGTGTGCACGTTTATTTGAAAAACAATAATGTCGAAAAAATGATAATTTTGATGATTCCGTAAATATGAATTCTGTTCCTGTAAAATTTGGTCATGAATTCGTTGTTTTATCTGAGCAAGCATAGGTTAAATAGGTACATGAAAAGATGTTAAATACGAGAAGCCCAGATTTTGGATACATTTCTTCATATTACTTGTCCATATGTTGTTTTCTCTTGTTTTAATAAAAATTTCATGAGCTAAGATCTTGTCAGATGAGATTAAATGATCTAAGAATTTCATGGAAGACAACATAATTTTAGCTTTTAAGGGGAGTCTGCCAAGCTCACTGCGACATGCATTGTTGGAAGTTTTACAGTGAACCCCAAGAATTTCTTTTATAAATTTAATATGAAACTTTTCATATGGTTCATTCTCAGTATTTTTTAGAATTGATTCAATACCCCAAACTTCACTTCCATATAATAAAATTGGAAGTACCATTGTATCAAAAAGTTTTTCTAAAAGTCTACATGAATTGTTTAGACTAAGAGATTTCTTTATTTTGAATAGAGCTTTTCTAGCCTTTTCCATCAATAAATTGGAGGCAAGGTTAAATTTACCATTGCATTTTAAAGTTATCCCAAGGTAACAATACTTATCAACTGTCTCAACATAAGATTTGTTGATAGTAAAAAAGTTTTGAAATGATTTGCCGTTAGAATTAAATATTAGGACTTTTGATTTTGTAGAATTTACTTCCAGCTTCCAATCAGTGCAGAACTGAGCTAGAGTGTCAAGACTACATTGTAGTCCTTCTGGACTACTTGACAATAGTACCAAGTCATCGGCATATAACCAACAATGAATCTTATCATCACCAACTAGCACAGGGTCTGTGCTATTGTTTTTTAAATTTTCAACAATATTATTAATAAAAATATTAAATAGCAAAGGGCTTAGAACATCTCCTTATTTGACACCTCTTTCAGATATAAAAGATGTACTTAAGCCATCACTAAATTTTATTCTATTCTTTGTTTTGGTATACATTGAAAAAACTATGTTAAAAATTTTCTTTGGAATACCATGTGTTAATAGTATATGAAATAATCCAATTCTCCATACCGTATCAAAGGCTTTTTTTAAATCAATAAATGCAGCATAAACTTTCCTATGTTTAGTCTTGTATTGTTCAATAATTGATTTCAATGAAAAAATATGATCAGCTGTTCGATTATGTTCCATAAAGCCAATTTGGTTTTTGCTTATCAAATTGTTGCATTGGGTAAATTTTAACAATCTGGCATGTATAATCTTGTTAAACACTTTTCCTAGGTTTGAACTGATAGAAATCCCTCGATAATTTCTAGGGTCAGCCTTACTACCCTTTTTGTGAAGTGGAACAAGAAGACTCTCATTCCATATTTTTGGAAAGATACCTCCATTAAAGACAAAATTGAATAGTTTAACAAGAGATTCCATGGTAGAATTTGTACCATTTTTTATCATCTCATTAGAAATAAAATCAATGGATGGACTTTTACCATTTTTAATGATTTAATGGCCTTTAGGACTTCACATGGTGTGATTACACCATTAAGCTCATTTATATCATTATTAAAAGGTAGTTTAGCCTTTAGATTTTCAAAGTTCTTTATGATATTTTCTTGAAAACGATTCATTTCGGGGTGTTCAAGAGTTAGTTTTTCAAAGTGTTCCTTAAAAGAATTATAAGGTAATGATTCATTTATTTTAAAAGTTGATGACTGATCAAGTTTGTTAATCAATTTCCAGAAAACTTTAGGGTCGGATTCTACGCAATTATCCAGTTTGTTAATCAATTTCCAGAAAACTTTAGGGTCGGATTCTACACAATTATCCAGTTTGTTAATCATTACAAATCTTTTTCTTTGTTCTGTTATCCAACTCATTACAAATCTTTTACATCTACGTCTGAAGCGAGAGCGAAAAGTATAAAAAGATTTTCTATATTCAGCATTGAAGGGAAATTTGTTGACCAATTTTTCATAGTTTTTAACAGAGATCCTCAGATCTTCACACGATTCTGAAAACCATGGTTTTTTCCGTGTTTTATTAGATTGGTCTCTTTTTGGTTTACCCCTTTTAATGAATTTTGTGGACATCGGATGAAATTGAAGAATTTATTCGTCTGGAAGTAATTATTTATAACCCCTTATTGAAGTTCACCTATGTAATCTCAAACGATACAATTTCGTTCTTATATGTTGATGCATGTCAATATTACTTCCATGGTTGATGTTATTAAAAGTCAAAGATTTACAACACATGACATTCTTGACCTTGAAATGCATTTAAAACAAACAAATACTTAATAACTTTTCTACTCTAGCTGTAACTCACAGCATGTATTCCGAGGATTTATTAAACATGTTATAGGTAAAGCAATAGGCAGATAAGAAACACGTGTGACCATAGCAAATTAATCCACAATCTGACCAATTTCAAAGTGGTTTATATGATAACGTCGAAATAGATGATAGTATTACTGATGCTTTATCAATTGACCGTACTAAATTATTACAGCACAAAAAATTCAAGAAAAAAGAAAATATTCCTTTAGTTTTGATAACAAAACATAACCCATATACATGTATACGTAAAATTAAAAAAAAAGTATCACAAAAAGAATGGAATTTATTACTGTTTGAAGAAGAATGTAAACAAAGGTTCAATGTTGAACTACTTCTTGCGTATAGCAAACATGCCAAAAATATCTGTTGATGAAGAATTTAAATATAAAATTAGATATATCAATATAATTTATTATACACGAATAATATTTATTTTGAATTAAATTAAAGTAAAAGCATCTTAAGATGACCATCCAAAGCTTCATCTGCCGAAACACTAAAAAATTATAGGGTCCTATCAGGCAATGTAGGATGCGTTGTTTTATGGGTGTTTTATAATAACTAAATGAGTGTTTGTCAAGATCTCGGTGCTTGTGCAGTGCATTATTGTATCTTAAGATGAGTGTTTGTCAAGATCTCGGTGCTTGTGCAGTGCATTATTGTATCTTAAGATGAGTGTTTGTCAAGATCTCGGTGCTTGTTGGGAATTATTGTATCCCAAGATGAGTGACTGTCATGTATAATCTTGTTAAACACTTTTCCTAGGTTTGAACTGATAGAAATCCCTCGATAATTTCTAGGGTCAGCCTTACTACCCTTTTTGTGAAGTGGAACAAGAAGACTCTCATTCCATATTTTTGGAAAGATACCTCCATTAAAGACAAAATTGAATAGTTTAACAAGAGATTCCATGGTAGAATTTGTACCATTTTTTTATCATCTCATTAGAAATAAAATCAATGGATGGACTTTTACCATTTTTAATGATTTAATGGCCTTTAGGACTTCACATGGTGTGATTACACCATTAAGCTCATTTATATCATTATTAAAAGGTAGTTTAGCCTTTAGATTTTCAAAGTTCTTTATGATATTTTCTTGAAAACGATTCATTTCGGGGTGTTCAAGAGTTAGTTTTTCAAAGTGTTCCTTAAAAGAATTATAAGGTAATGATTCATTTATTTTAAAAATTGATGACTGATCAAGTTTGTTAATCAATTTCCAGAAAACTTTAGGGTCGGATTCTACACAATCATCCAGTTTGTTAATCAATTTCCAGAAAACTTTAGGGTCGGATTCTACACAATTATCCAGTTTGTTAATCAATTTCCAGAAAACTTTAGGGTCGGATTCTACACAATTATCCAACTCATTACAAATCTTTTCTTTGTTCTGTTTCTCTTCATATTTACATCTACGTCTGAAGCGAGAGCGAAAAGTATAAAAAGATTTTCTATATTCAGCATTGAAGGGAAATTTGTTGACCAATTTTTCATAGTTTTTAACAGAGATCCTCAGATCTTCACACGATTCTGAAAACCATGGTTTTTTCCGTGTTTTATTAGATTGGTCTCTTTTTGGTTTACCCCTTTTAATGAATTTTGTGGACATCGGATGAAATTGAAGAATTTATTCGTCTGGAAGTAATTATTTATAACCCCTTATTGAAGTTCACCTATGTAATCTCAAACGATACAATTTCGTTCTTATATGTTGATGCATGTCAATATTACTTCCATGGTTGATGTTATTAAAAGTCAAAGATTTACAACACATGACATTCTTGACCTTGAAATGCATTTAAAACAAACAAATACTTAATAACTTTTCTACTCTAGCTGTCACTCACAGCATGTATTCCGAGGATTTATTAAATATGTTATAGGTAAAGCAATAGGCAGATAAGAAACACGTGTGACCATAGCAAATTAATCCACAATCTGACCAATTTCAAAGTGGTTTATATGATAACGTCGAAATAGATGATAGTATTACTGATGCTTTATCAATTGACCGTACTAAATTATTACAGCACAAAAAATTCAAGAAAAAAGAAAATATTCCTTTAGTTTTGATAACAAAACATAACCCATATACATGTATACGTAAAATTAAAAAAAAAGTATCACAAAAAGAATGGAATTTATTACTGTTTGAAGAAGAATGTAAACAAAGGTTCAATGTTGAACTACTTCTTGCGTATAGCAAACATGCCAAAAATATCTGTTGATGAAGAATTTAAATATAAAATAAGATATATCAATATAATTTATTATACACGAATAATATTTATTTTGAATTAAATTAAAGTAAAAGCATCTTAAGATGACCATCCAAAGCTTCATCCGCCGAAACACTAAAAAATTATAGGGTCCTATCAGGCAATGTAGGATGCGTTGTTTTATGGGTGTTTTATAATAACTAAATGAGTGTTTGTCAAGATCTCGGTGCTTGTGCAGTGCATTATTGTATCTTAAGATGAGTGTTTGTCAAGATCTCGGTGCTTGTTGGGCATTATTGTATCTTAAGATGAGTGTTTGTCAAGATCTCGGTGCTTGTGGGGCATTATTATATCTCAAGATGAGTGACTGTCAAGATCTCGGTGCTTGTGGTGCATTATTGTATCTCATGATGAGTGACTGTCAAGATAAAAAAAAATGAAATGGTATTACTAGTAGCTTATTGTGAGATCTTCAAACTATGATTGATTGATTGGTGTTTAACGCCACTTTCAACACTCTTGTGCTATTTCGCGGCAGTCAGTTTTTATTGGTGGAGGAAGTCGGAGTGCCCGGAGAGAACCACGACCTTCGGTAGGAAAACTGACAATCCTAGTCAATTAAGATTGGAGTCGAGTGCACCTACCCCGTGTGGGATTCGAACTCACAGCTCCGTGTTGACTGGCTAGTGATACAGTAGTTCCGACTACTTTTTTTCTTTGATAAAATTTTATTCAAATATATACATTAAAAAATTCACTTAGACCACTCGGCCACCGAGGCCCCTCTTCAAACTATGATTTAGGATTAAAATTCATTCCAAAGCCCTTGATTTCAGAATCTCGTTGGATTCTGCAGGACAAATTTCAACATAAGGGTTTTCAACCAATTTATGAAAGGTTTTGGAAGTCCAAATTTTGTAAGCGTTTCACACATATCAAACTATTTTCTTATTTCAATTTAAAGACAGATTTGTGACAATTTGGAAATATTGCACTTAAAAGTGTCTTTTTTTGTAGATGTCTTACCAATAAACCCATGTCTGAAATAAACATGACGGGTAAAAAGAATAAACATGCCTGTGGTGGTTCAAGCTTGTTTGAAATAATAAGAGGTGAGTACTGAAAAATATACCATTGTTTTTTCACATTAAAGATTGTGTGAGATTTTGTCACCATTTCTTTTAAATGTGCTCTAGCATCTTTGTCTACCCAAATCTATAGTTTTTTTTTTTATCATATCTGAACTCTTTATTAAAAATATTTTTTTTTTATCATATCTGAACTCAAGTTTTAAAAAAAAGCACATGGTTGCTCTCAGTAAGTATTAAAAAAAATAACAATATAATTGCACAGAGATTATTTGTTCACATATTACAGTAGTGTTCTTAATTTGAGCTGCTATAGAATATTAACCAAGCTATGATAAAGATACATGTAATATAATATGTTTTTCTGTTGCAGATGCTATAGTTACAAGTCACGAATGTGCAACAGAAACCACAATATGGAACTAGTGTGCAGGATACCTAAAATATGCTCCTAAAATATCTGGGAAGAAGTCTAGAAAAAAGACTAAAATTTTAAATAAAATGATAAGTTTGTGTTTGTTTGAAATTGTAAGATGCATATATGTGAGCAACTTGTAATATAATTACCGTCACAGAACAAGCTCCGGTCTATAAAGAAAAATGACGGTACAAAAATGTATGTCAACTGACACTAAAATAAAGTTAAAGATAATCTATGCCTGTTGAGGTTAATAAGTTGTGCCTGTTCATCTTGTCAAGTATTATTATAAACACAAGATTCAGAAGTAAGTGGTCTCTTTACCAGTATTACCAAAAGAAAGGAAACGACTTATTTTCCACTAAATTATAAAATGTAGAGAAATATAAAAACGGAAATATTCGAACAGGCAGAAATCTCCAAAATAATGAAGTCTGCAACTGACTACACGTACATCAACCACCGACACATGACTACTCCCACTTAGTACATATAGTTTTGCGAAAGTTTTATTGCACTTAAAATGGCATTAATGGATATAATAAGGGGTAATGATTTCAGATGTTGACACACCTCAATTAAACAAATGTTCAAAAAATTCAAATCCTATATATTCTCAACATTGACCACATTTCGACTTTCAACTTACATTAACCCTAAACATTTAACCTGGACCAAAATCCCACCAATTTTCAACATACACTGACCACAGTTCAACCAACATTCGACAGGTTTTCAGCATACACTGACTACAGTTCAACCAACATTCGACAGATTTTCAGCATACACTGACCACAGTTCAATCAGCATTCAACCTGATTTCAACATACACTGACGACAGTTCAACCAGCATTCGACCTGATTTCAACATTACACTGACCACAGTTCAACCAGCATTCGACCTGATTTCAACATACACTGATAACAGTTCAACCAGCATTCGACCTGATTTCAACATACTCTAACCACACTTCAACCAGCATTCGACTTGTTTCAACATACACTGACCACAGTTCAACCAATATTCGACCTGTTTTCAACATACACTAACCACACTTCAATCAGCATTCGACTTGTTTTCAACATACACTGACCACAGTTTAACCAACATTCGGCCTGTTTTCAACATACACTGACAACTTTAGACCAAATTCAACCTTTTTTCAACGTTGAAAGTTAACGTTGAATCAACGTTATGTTTTCAACGTCATATCAATTTTCAATCCAACACTACTTTTCAACATTGATTCAACGTTGAAATCTGACGTTTATTCAATGTTAAATCAACGTTGTTGTGCCTGCTGGGTTAGACAGTACTGAAGCTTCCCTGCTACGGCAAATCATATCCCAAGTTAGGGTATTTTAACAGTGGTTATAGTAAGTAAATAAGTAAATCTACTAACGATTTTAGACTGCATATGTATTATCTATACGGTGAGTTTTACAGAAACACTATAAGCTCTGGAAAGATATTATAACGGTGTGTTGACACAGGCACTTGTCTCAGATAAAAAAAAATCCTATTTACCTTAATAAAAATATTGATATTAAGGTATATAGGGCAGTGGCGGATCCAAAAGGGGGGTCCGGGGTTGAACCCCTTTTTGGACGATCAATGCATTTGAATGGGGACATATAGTTGGAACCCCCTTTTATCCTGGGTTGGGAACCCCCCTTTTTAAAATGGCTGGATCCGCCCCTGTAGGGGGAAAAATTCTGAGACAAGTGCCTGTGTGTGTTGACATGAAAAAGTGGCATCTAATCGTAGGAGAAGAATAAACAGCAACAATTTTGAGCATTTGAAGACTGTTTACAAAAAAACCTCCTACACGTCCCATCGAGGCAACAATATATATAACCCATCATGCATGGAAAGGGCCTTTAGATTTCAAAGAAATGTTCACGGAAAAACATATACATGTAGTTATTTATTAAATTTTATTAAAGACAGTGGCTATGTTGCCGGCTCTGAATATAATATCTTAAATAAAGCCGACGAAAGAGCATATTGCTCTAGGAATAGTGTTATATTTATCTTTTTAATACTGGTTAATGAAATCAATACAGTGTGTACTGGCTGGTCATTATCGCGTATGATACGATTTTGACACGCCTACATAGCTAATGCATATTCATGACTTTATAGATAATTTCAGCACGAGTAGCCATACACTGGAGTTGTAGATTTGTAGCATAAATGTACATATGTAGTTTTGAGAATACAAAATAATTACAAAGATATAGTTTTTAATTTTAATAATCCGAGCGAGTAAAACACGGATCTATCATGGTGGAGGACATAAATTAAGTTATATTTTGAATTCTCAACTCTTTGTATATTAATTTTCTGTGAATTGGATATTTCATCAAATTGAAGTGTTTTGTAACTATGTAAAACGGTGAGATAACTCGTATAATTTCATAGACGTTGCCGAATCCATTCACAATGGCTTGTTTTTCTCCTGGATATTTTTTTTCTTTTGAATTACATGGATTTCTCGTTGATAAAATAGTATTTCTGTGGATATCGGAGGTGGTGCTATTACTAGACCGTAATTCATTTACCAGTAAGAAATTTTTAGAAATTTCGAAATTGTAGGCGGGGATGTTATATTTATCTTTTTAATACTGGTTAAGAACACTTGCGATGCATACAAATGTAGCTTTAGAAATAAACATACATATTTCAAAGTGATGACACTAGCAGAGACCCGTTACTCTTAATATATTTCAAATAATAATTACTAGTTTATCTCACACACTCACACAATTATCCATTAATCCCCCGCCGAGGATTATAGATTCTTACAACATACAATCAAAATAGATATCAATATACGAAAACAAAGGTTATTTCTAGCATAACATCTTTTGCGCTACTACATCTGTTGTTCAACGTTCAAACAATTAACAAATCCCGGCCACCAATTTTTTCCCCTCTAACAAAATCCCGGCCACCAATTTTTTGCCCTTCTAACAAAATCCCGGCCAACAATTTTTGTTCACTTGCGCAAAGTTGACAGTTGTAATCTGTCGTGCTCTTGGAAGTATCCGTAGAGAGAGAGAGGGGGGGGGCAATAGCGGGTCCGTTAACATGTTAACAACTTCTCGATTTTGGCAAAAACAGTTAACAACAAATGCAAAAATGCTGATAACAGTTAACAAAGTGGGTTTGAAAACAGTAAACAGCTTAAATTTATCTCAGATAACAGTTAACAACACCTTGAAAAGGGCCAAAACAGGTTAACATAATTAACATAAAAAGGTATTGCCGTAAGATAAACAAGTGAGAGTTTAATGTCCTGTCCTGTCCCAAGTCAGGAGCCTGTAGTTCAGTGGTTGTCCTTTGTTTATGTGTTACATATTTGTTTTTCGTTCATTTTTTGTACATAAATAAGGCCGTTAGTTTTCTCGTTTGAATTGTTTTACATTGTCATTTCGGGGCCTTTTATAGCTGACTATGCGGTATGGGCTTTGCTCATTGTTGAAGGCCGTACGGTGACCTATAGTTGTTAATTTCTATGTCATTTTGGTCTCTTGTGGACAGTTGTCTCATTGGCAATCATACCACATCTTCTTTTTTATACTGAAGAAAACATATAGAAAAGTCAAAAAAAGTAATTGAAATTTGAATAAATCGAATCGTATATTTTCAGTGTCAATGTCATTTCTTTTTCATTTTTGGGTCTTTGGTGTAAACTCCAAAAAGTAGTTCCGACCAGAAAGAGTAGTGTCCCTTTGAACGCTTGTCGATTACAATATTCTATATCGTGACGTCACAGTACAAAATAGCAAGTCCGCATAAACGATCAGTGACGCAAAAAATACAAAATACCGGTGACGGCAAGGATTGATTGCCGAGTTTATGAGCTTCGGTCCTTGCTTGGAAGTTGAAAACAATCACATGAAAATTTATTGACAAATCTTGTGTATTGCAGGTAAGGGGTACCCTAAGGGTAAATACAATCCATACCATCTGAAAGAAAAACTTTTCACAAATCGAATGGTGTATGGAACAATAAATTTGAGAATGAATTGACAGCAAAATAAGGGTTTGAAGCGAAGAGGTGAAAAAAGTAGTTGGGTACCTTCTCGTAAATATACGTCGATAGTGGGGCTTCCCATGGATAGAAACAAGTGCCTGTGGCCTCAAGACATTGGTACACTATACGTTACAACACTCGCCGTCAGTATTGGAAAAATATTAAATAAGAAGGTATAGAAAATTAATGCACACACACTATCAAACACAGACATGATATTTTTTTCTCAATTTGCCTAAATCGTTTTTCCGCAAATTATACAACGAGAGAAAACCCACCACTTTCATTGACTTCGTTGTCTTTGAACACAGACACCGGTATGCTGTGAATCTGAAACTCCCCCAAATGAGTAACTATCCATTACTTTTCTAGGGTAAAGTTTTATTTAATACACACTTCAGCAGCGGATCCAGCCATTTAAAAAAAAGGGAGTGGGGTTCAACTACATGTCCCCATTCAAATGTATTGATCGTCCCCCCAAAAAGGGGGGGTTCAACCCCAGAACTCCCCCCTCCCTCAATATCCGCTACTGCATTTGATTTGAAATGGCATATCGGAGACGTATATAAACATATTCATGAAAAAATAATTATCCAAAAGATGACTAAATAGTCTTAGGAATCTAGGAGTCAATTTCACAAAAATACTTACGACTAAGATTGATTACAAGCAGATAAGTATACTTGAGTTGGTTTTACAAACATAAAAAAACTTACGAGCAAAATTAATCGTAAGCAGTGGTAAGTATACTGTATTATTCATGACTTAATTACTATCAATATTATTTGTAAGTTTTTTGTGGAACTGACTCCTGAATTGTTTTTCCATGCTTACGGTCCATCTAAGTCGTAAGATTTATTTTAAACCACCTCCAGGGTATTATGTCTGCTCGCCCATATAATCAGTTTGCCCTTCGTTTATCAAAAATGAAATATATTGATATATTAATTAATGGTAAATAGATTAAATAAATTCAGTCATATATTTATTTGACTGACTAGAATTATTGAGGAATTTGAACCGTTCCTATTTTAAGTGATAAAAGGGGTATCAGGTGTTTGGGGCCCCCTTTTCTGGAAAATAATTGGTTGATTATATAGGGAATCACTGAAGCATGACAGGAGCAGGCCCCCTCTAAGGCAGTCAGTGGTCCCCCACTTATAAAAATTTCTGGATCCACCAATATAAAATGGATCTTCAGTTGTATTATATTAAATAATTTATACCTGTATTCTACATGTTCTATAGTGCAACTCAAAGGAAAATAATGTAAATTATCTGGTAGTAGCAATACAATATAAATATTGAGCAAAAATTCTACAAACTTTACACGTTAACCATACTCTGTTCAAAAATAAACATTATTCATCACAGTAACAAAATAAAATTTAAAATCAGGGGGAATGGACCCAGGGCAAACAGGTATTAACTTATTCAGGCTAACAAATTTAAGTTGAATGTGAATCAGGGCGAAGGGACCTGGATCCAAACTCCATCAGGGTAACTCCTATACAGGTCAAAACGTCATGTTTATAAGTTTCGTCCGGTCACCAGTACCTCACTTATCAAAATGAAACAACATGCTATGCCAGGACAATTTACATCTTTAATTTCAACATAATTTTGGTTTTGGTTATGAATAAGTCGAACCTTCTTCTGTAGGCCTATCCCCACCAGGAACCAAATGACGCACAAGTTAGGTATAGGTAACGATATGAATGCAACAATGAGCAAAAGCCATACCATCTAGCTAACTATAAAAGGATATGAATAATATGAAATAAATCAAACAAGGAATTTAATGGTTTTGAATTTTTTGAAAAAGCCCAATGTTTATTTTTGTGTGCATTTATTTTTGCTAATTTTGAATAATGGACAAAAATGTGATATTGATAATTGTGATTTAAGAAAACTCTGCATACATATTATAAAATTGAAAATGGGGAATATGTCAAAGAGACAACAACCCAACCAAGGAGCAGACAACAGCCTAAGGCCACCAATGGGTCTTCAACGCTGTGAGAAAATCCTGCACCCGAAGTGGTCTTCAGCTCATAAATATGTATCAGATATAAGAATGCAATAAAGCTCTCAGTCGCATTAATAAATTTAAAAAACCTCACATTAAGTTCTGAATATCAGAATATACAGTATTGTAAGATTCTCAAAGTGTATACATGGAGCTGTGAAACTGTTAAATTAATCATGATAATTAAACATGTTAAAGATTGGCATACAATTTGGAGTAGCCTTATTGCATCCTATAGTGAAGTGAATTCAGGGGATAATGACGCTACCTCTTTGATTTTAAAGTCCTTAGAATCAATCTTTGATATTAAAATGCATACTCTTGTACAAAGGAATATAAGTATACAATAGACATATGGTCTTCAAAAATAAGAGGTATCCATGCTATACATTTATGACAAGATCTTAATCAAGTATTAGTTTTGGTTTGTTTAAATATTTCGGAGGTTAGTATGACATCCTCTTTTGTGATGATGTTTTCGTTTAAAGTTGGAAAAAAATTGTTTGAACCAACAAAAATAAATACACTAAGTTAATCTAGAATTATGTGTTTATCATTTTTTTTATGTTTAGGTTGTCAGCATATGAAAAGAACAATGCAGTTCGAAAGTCTAAATGTGGATAAGCTGAGGCTCAAGGTTCTACTTTTGCAGATTTTCATATTTTGCATGAATGAATTTGAAATTTATAGCATGGAGAAAGAAAAGAAACACTTAAATTGTCCGGCTTCTGAAGGATAAATGTAAAACATCTTGTTCGGTAAGTTTTATGCTCTGTTTTGATAGTGTTTGTGCATCCATCATGTCCATCTGTCCATTCCTTTCTCTAAATTGTATCCTCTTTAAGTTTTTGGTGACAGTCGCCATGAACTTCAGTTAGTAACTTGTGGTTTTACATATATATACTCAAAATTTAGTATGTTAATATAAGTGGGATTTTTGCATGACATCCTGTCAACTGTTGGTTAATCATGTTTATACATGTCTTAAAATTAATATCTGACACATTGGTGTTTTGTGAACTTGGAAATAAGTTATTTCATAGAATAATAATGTTTTGAGATTATCAAAATACAAAATATCCCATTTTTATACGACCGCAAAAAAATTTATAATTGGACAATTGAAGGGAATTTGAAGGAATTGCAGAATCAAAACTCCTTTTTTTGCTGGCATGGTTTATAAAAAAAGTCGATATAATATCTGTTATTACCAATGTAATTTCAACTGATCTTCGCTTTAATTTGCATATGGACAGTCTTTTTGAAGATGTGTGCAATAAGGATGATTTCCGTTACAATTATTATTGATTTCTAATCACTTATCAGTGTCACCAAACGGATATATAAAAGAACTGACAGTATGATACTAGTATGGGACATATAGCTGAACACTAATTGATGAATTTATCCAAAAACACCTGTATATATACGGACTGGTCCATGATGAGCAAACCGGTTAAACCCCGCCAGTCAAGTGAAATAAATCAAGTATTAACACCAGAGCAGTTAAAATTAAATTAGAAATATATTATAATTGCTTCCTTTGTTGAAACACCATTTAAAAACAAATAATATAAAGGTCATACAATTATTCAAGCATTTAGGAGACAAAAGTCAAAACATAAAAGCGCTTTTAGGTTGCATTTCTGTAAATATCAACAATGCAATTTCCCATAGGAACTCCTTTCAAGGCTAAAACTGTACCACTTTTACTATGAAGTTTTGAAAAAAATATGTCCTAGAATGGAAAGTTCATATGCACTACTATTTTTTTCAAAAGTCAAAATATAGAGCTGTGCGGCATATTTTCAACGTTTATATGCCCCGAACTTCTAAGAGTTTAAACTTACATTAAATTTCTATACTACCCCAACCTTGACTTAAGGATTTCCACAGACTTCAACTTGGTCACTATGAATATGTATATTTACTGGTAAAATTCCCAAGTTATGTCTCTATGAGATGAAACATAGAGATCATATCCAGGAACCAGTACGTAAACAAAATTAATTGTCTATGAATATTTTATATCTACCCAAAAGAGGCGTGGTTTGAAAAACAGCTGTATTTACAAAGTGCAACCTATACTAACATTTATTCCAATAGAAAACTTTCTAAAAACACTTTTTCTCACAACAATACTTATATCTCAGAATTATAGCCTGAAAGAAATCACTGCATATACTCTAAGTTTTCTTTTACAGTACATTTCATACCCCCACCCCTGTATCAATTGTTTACAGAATTTGAAAACAAGACCTTAATTATTGCCAGCTTACCCTATGAGCATGTTTTCTGACATAAAAGGTCTAGAACCTGTTTGAAACTATTTTGATAACAAATTGAAACCACTTCAGAACACTATAAATGTAATGTTTAGCAGCTAATCATTCCAACATTCAAGATTATATAAAGTGTCCAATCCTGCCTCTGTCTCCATTCCACATCTTACTGTATGCCTATTTGTCAATGAAAGTTCACAATTACTGCCTCAAATGGTCAGTTAAGAAATCTTGTCACAACAGTATCATCTCTTACCATATATCTAACATAATTTAGCTAATATATGAACTAAAAGTGTTTAAACAAAGCCATATTTGCAAAAGGTGTATGTATGAAGATACCAGTCTGATGTATGAATTCACTAAAAGTTTTATAGAAATGACTGCTAACATCTGATTTTGCATAACTTCCAAGTACAGTTATTGGTTTCTATACAAAAGACCTTTAAAATGATAAAGTCATAGCATTTACAAGTTAAATTATTTGTTTTATGACCCAAGGGGTAGGCATTTTTCTCTGTTTTTTGCCCCTGGGGCCTCAAATTTCCTAAATTATTCTGCTGTTTCTAGCAATATGGAATATTTAGTGCATATTTAGGATAGAACACACTATTGTAAGTTTTATTGAGGTATTTCTAGCTTGTATTTTTTATGCCGTGATCACAAAAAAGCACATTTAGGTGCTACGGCTTACTTTTGGGTTATCGACAGGATAAAAACACCCCACCAATAATATTCAGGAAGGATCTATGAGTTTCAATGACTGCGAAGAGTAAATATAAGCACTTCTTAACAATTTAAATTACTAACAGGCACATATAATGAATTTATTTTGCATTCAGGGCTTTAACTAAACTATGCATACTGTAAACTGTGAATTTATGCTGAGTCATCATAATTAAGGCCCAGGATTTTCTCAATCTTCATGAAATTTTTATAAAACTTCATATTTGAGTTAATTTCATTAAAATCTCTGAGATAAACCAGATTTGGTGAAATTCTGTATGTTCCCTTTTTTTACCCAATATAGGTTGCATTTCTGTAAATATCAACAATGCAATTTCCCATAGGAACTCCTTTCACGGCTAAAACTGTACCACTTTTACTATGAAGTTTTGAAAAAAAATATGTCCTAGAATGGAAAGTTCATATGCACAACTATTTTTTTCAAAAGTCAAAATATAGGGCTGTGCGGCATATTTTCAACGTTTATATGCCCCGAACTTCTAAGAGTTTAAACTTACATTAAATTTCTATACTACCCCAACCTTGACTTAAGGATTTCCACAGACTTCAACTTGGTCACTATGAATATGTATATTTACTGGTAAAATTCCCAAGTTATGTCTCTATGAGATGAAACATAGAGATCATATCCGGGAACCAGTACGTAAACAAAATTAATTGTCTATGAATATTTTATATCTCCCCGAAAGAGGCGTGGTTTGAAAAACAGCTGTATTTACAAAGTGCAACCTTTAATGCTGAACTCACCTGAACGTTTGAAAAGTCCTTGATTTATCCTTTGTCTAAAGCGTTTGAAAGATAAAGAATTTTGAAGACTTCAAAATTGCGCAAATTTATATTTTATTTATAGTTAAATGGCAAAAACATATCAAATTTTTCGGTTTTATAAATTGCAATGAGAATTTTATTTAGAGAAAGAATCATACCAAAACAGAAGGAAACATCAGGAATCTTTTACGTGAGTATTTCCTTATATTTGACTTGTTTATCTAGTTTTTATTTGTATGAGAAAATGTAAACAAAGTATCTACTGGACCCATATGCTCATGTACAAGTTCTATAGCTGATATATATGTTCAAACAGCTCAGTCAATTGTTGATTGTTATACATTTTTTTTCAAGCATTCTTTTATTCATATTTTGGACATCTTCACTCGCCTGTCCAAAGCCAAACTGACCCCTCTTTAGGTTTGTCTTGTCTTGTCTTGACTTAATCTTAATGGTTTATATATTGTCTTTAAAACAAACGACGTATAATATATGTGGACACAACATATAATAAACAGTACTGCCTGGTATACAATATGAATTTGAAGTATACAAAAGGAGGATGATAACAAACATTTAGCGATAATACCGTGTCATAAATATGCAAATGCAGCTATTGTGTTTCTTTGAAACCTACATGTAAATAAGTACCTGTGTTACTTAGTATTCTTAAATCAAGATACAGGGGCAGATCCAGCCATTTTCATAAGGGGGAAAAGGGGGGTCCAAGCATAAGTTCCAGGAGTCCACCCCTCCCCCTTAATCCGCCCCTGAGACATAATATACATAACACCTCATATGTGAAATATTTTACATTTACTGTATCATCATACAATTTCGTAAAAAACTAAAACTTTAGCATTTTATATCATGTAACTTTAATATAATAAGAACTAGTTCAAATTTCGAAGAATGCTAAAATTTTAGTTTCATAAATTGAATCTTTTTTTCGGCAGCAAAAATTTTAGCCGTAAGAGTTTTGAATTAAAATTTTCGGTAGGCTAAAAATTTAGTTTTAATATATAAATTTATTGTGTATTATATATAAAAAGGGAATGCTAAAGTTATAGCAAACATGTTATTTCTTTTCTTTTTATTGCAGGATGATACTAAACCAGTTCGGAATTTTCTTTTCTTATTTCTTTAATAGATAAATTGTATTCAGCTGAATTATTGAAAAGCTGAATGCAGTTTCTCTGGCACAAAAGAAATTAAGGTTTTTCAACATAGATGCGAATTGTTTCTCTTTATGAAATGGTTATTTAAAAAGATATATGTAAGTAATCATACATTTAATTTAAAACACATGTTTTTAGCGAAAAAACATAGACTTTTAGCCATTTTGCAATGATTCAAAACAACCCATTTTGAGAATGAAAATTGCAGTGAATCAAAATTTATTGTAGTCCGTTATTATAAATATAACAGTAATGTGTATGTTTCAATGAATTCTGTTTGGTAGTGAAAAATTTTATAATATATATATATGAGTGTATTTTTTATTTGTCACAAATATGTTTTAATTTGTTTATATGACAATAAAGATTATTATTATTTGGAAAGTATAATAATATTTAAAGTAAAAAATAAAATCTTCAAATGAAATAAAATGATGACATGTCTAAATAAAAGAAAAAATATTGTTTTGAAATCTTTATTTTGTTTATTTTATTATTAAAATAGAACTGAAAAAATATTTCATATTCTGATTGAATAAATTAACAAAGCACAGCTAAAAGTTTAGTGACGTAAAGTTTTCTTTGTTATAGTTTCATTACAATACATGAATATGCAAAAAATTTGAATTTTATACCTTTATGGTGTTCATAATATTATGTTTATATTTGCAAATTTATAAAATAAACACTTTTCTTGTTTCTGCTTGCTATATATTATTCAGTCCACTATATAAGAGTCAAGTAAATAAATTATTTCATCCAGTAGACTATTCATACAATTCTTAGACAAAACATTGTTGCAATCTGTTCTTCAAAGATCTTCCTCCATACATCTTTATTGAATGGATCAATTTAAATGAGTAGACAAAGCAAGTTCATTTGGACAACAAAATACTAATACTTTTTTTTCATTCGTCCCTTCTTTCAATTGATAATTATGTTGTTGCATTTAGATGATTAAGTTCTTGTGCATCTATGATCATGATGATATGACTCCTTTTTGTTTATAGTCGTTATGTTGAAATTTCCTCTTTCTTATGTAGGAAAAGAACACATTCCATTTCAAAATTATAAAAAATATCAACTTTAAGTTTTCTTGTTCAGTATTGACCTGTTGCATGATGATCATGAAAACCTACAAATACACAAAACTCAAAAATTATAAATGAAGAGAAATATAGCAATAAAATGGCTATTTTATCATGTTTATGAACATTTTGATTAACTTTCATTTGAATATCAATTGTAAGTACTCTTATTTCAGTGCTTTGTGTCTATGGTTTTCATATTAGTTATTTGTGTGCCTTGTAGCAGTCTTTTGAGTTAAGCCAATTGCAACAAATGTTTACAGTTTGTTCAAATGTTGTGCTGTTATTAAAACCACTGTCCCAGGTAAGGGGTGGGTTGGGTGCTCACAAAATGTTTATTTTATTAGTTGATATTTGCTTAGAATTAGCTGTCAGTAACTGTGAGTACTAACAGATCTGTATGTTGAGTCTTTTTTGGCAAAGGGAAAAAATAAATTTCCAGCCACATCCAGTCTGTGTTTTTGGTAGCTGTTTTTTTCTGCTTTGTTGCATTCTAATGAGTTAATAAAATTGAGAATGAAAACAGGAATGTATCAAACTAACCTGACCAAAGAGCAGAAAAAAGTCCTTTTCAACTGATTTTTATAGTTTTTATATTGAACCGACACTTACACAGGAGGATTTGGCGCCAGCAAACATGTTAAACCATGCCACATTTTGTAAGTTTCTTTCCGAAGTCAGGGGCCTGTTATTCAGTGGTTGTCAATTGTTGCTATATATCATATTTGTTTTTTGTTTATTGTTTGTGCAAAAAACAGGCACTTAGCTTTCACCTTTGAATTGTTTTACATTTGTAATTATTTCATGGCCTTTTATAGATTACTATGCGGTATATGGTTTGCTCATTGTTGAAGGCTGTACGGTGAACTATTTTTGTTAAATTTAAATTATTATGTCATTTGATCTCTATTGGAGAAAAGTCTCGTTGGCAATCATACCACTCCTTATTTTTATATCAACCCGGCCATATTTTGCCTGTCCAAAATCAAGAGCCTGTACAAAGTTAAGTTGATGATGTTGGTTCACGTCCATCATATTTGTTTTTTCATTAATTGTTTTTTATTATAAATTAGTCTGGTATATTTGAAGTTTGAATTGATTTTTTGTTTCAAATTTTGTTTGTGGTGTCTTTTATAGATGACTATATCATGTATAGGGAATGGGTTTTCTAATTATTTACAGGTCACCATTGGCCTCTAATAAGTAATTGCGTTGCTTACATCAACTTAATTGAACTCTGGTGGATAGTTTTCTCATTTATCATACCACATCTTATTTTTATAATAATTATTATTCAAGGGCAATAACTTTTATAGAAGTGAACTTACCATTTAGGCTTTGTTGACTTCTTTAAATCTATTTTTGTTGATAATTTCTGTGGTTTATAGTTTTCCTTTAACTTTGATGTTCTTGCCCTACACATAAAAAGGTACACCTTATCATTTAATGACAATAACTACTACTGTAAATTCAGAAATTATTGCATGCATATATTATTGCGATTTTGTCATTTTGGACTTAAATGCGATTTTAATTTTTGCGACATTGAGAAAAATCAAGTTTAATTCATATAAAAAATGTCAAAATGTGAGTTTAAATTATTGCGACTACAACCCTGTCGCATTTTTCGCAATAATAAAAACCATGCAAAAATTTCTGCAAACTTTTCATTGACCAATGAACCATGAAAATGAGGTCAAAGTTATATAAAACATGCCAGACAGACATGTGCATCTTACAATCATTCCATTCACCAAATATAGGGGCCTTATTGCTTTCAGTATCCGAAAAATAGACCAAACCACAAAAACTAAACATTGTCTGATGTACTATGAAAATAAAGTCATGGTAAGATGAAACTTCTCAGTCAGACATATGTACCTTACAATCATTCCATACACTAAAGATAGTTGACCTTTTGCTAATTTGAAAATTAAAAAAAATAAAACCTGAACAAAAAACAAAAAATTGACATTGAGCAATGAACCATAAAAATGAGGTCGATGTCGAACAATACATGCCAGACTTACATGTACATCCTTAAATATTTTCATACAACAAATATACTTGACATTTTGCATGCAGTATTAGAAAAACAGACCAAAACACAAAAACTTAACAATAACCACTGAATCATGAAAATGAAGTCAAGGTCAGATGACACTTGCCAGTTGCCAGTTGGACATGCACACCTTACAATCATTCCATACACTACAGTAAATATAGTAGACCTATTGGTTATAGTATCTGAGATATGGACGAAACCACAAAAGCTTAACCTTGTTCACAGATCCATGAAATAAGGTCAAGCCAGGTGAAAACTGTCTGACGAACATGAGGACTTTGCAAGCACATACCAAATATAGTTATCCTATTACTCATTACAAGAGAGAAATTAAGAATACTAAAAATCTTATCTTTTTTTCCAAGTAGTCACTGAACCATGAAATGAGGTCAAGGACAATGAACATATGACAGACGAAAACTTCATAACATAAGGCATCTATATACTAAGTATGAATGGTCCAGGTCTTCTACCTTCATGATCTTTTAAATATTAAGCTTTTAAGAAAATAAGTTACCACTTAATCATGTTAATGCACAACTGTTAACCAACAATAAAACTTATGACAATTCAAAATTCCATCGTTTGTAATATATGTAAATGATTTCTATTAATATATACATTGTCCTAGTTAAATAAAGGACATGGACATTTTTACCTAGGAATAGTGATATCATGGACTAGGGGGTTTCACATGTCGCGTCGTATCTCAAAAATGATTTATGATTATTGCTTAAAACTTTACACACTTCTTAGTTATATTAATCTAAATGACAATCAAAATTCCATCATTTGTAATATATGTAAATGATTTCTATTAATATATATATTGTCCTAGTTAAATAAAGGACATGGACATTTTTACCTAGGAATAGTGATATCATGGACTAGGGGGTTTCACATGTCGCGCTGTATCTCAAAAACTATTTATGATTATTGCAAAAAACATTTCATACAAAAAAGACAACGGGCATATCATGCGCTCGTATCGCAGCTGTTTATTATACATGTACTATTTGTCTGACCAGACAATTTCTACCAGGACTTATTTATCTCTTACACTAGTTCTCAGAGAGACATGTCACCTTACCTTGACACATTATTCTGACTCTGAACAAACCAGTATTTGCTCTTGCTCCTTAATAATACTGCTTGCTTAGGGGAGAAGCAGCAAATACCAATTTTAAAGTCTTTGGTTTTACCCGATTGGGTTCAAAATAAACAACCTTCTGCACTTGAGGTGGACACGAAAACATGAGACCAGGCAGTATAACATAAGGAGTTTACCCAAGATTTAAAGTTTCCAAGTTTTATGCAAAAATTGAATCAAAATCATCATTGAAAAGCAATAACTTTTTAAAAGATTTAAGTTTCTCTTTAAATATTACAGTTTTCGAGATAAAAAGGCAAATTCAAGAAATATGAAGAAAAAAAGTTCGTAAAAATATGTATTTAAGGCAACAACTTCTATATGTCAGCTGCCAGTTTTGATGCAAATGGACAGTAGATTTTTTTTCAACATTCTGAACATTTCTACCCTTGTCAGATATTGTCTATCTATTTTGGCCTTTTGTAGCTTATTACGCAGTTTTGCTTTTTAGCCCATTGTTGAAATCTGTATGGTGACCTATATAGATGTTAATTTCTACGTCTTTAGTTTCTGTTGAAGAGCCATCACTTTGGCAATGATACGTACATGTACCATATTTGT
The DNA here is from genome assembly GCA_017311375.1 of Mytilus coruscus. NCBI lineage: Eukaryota > Metazoa > Mollusca > Bivalvia > Mytilida > Mytilidae > Mytilus > Mytilus coruscus. The sequence continues at coordinate 61,760 of JAASAO010000163.1, forward strand.
ATATGTTTTTGTCGTGTAGGTGTATGGGGACAACCTTTTGATTTTCTGGTGGGATGAAAAGTGGAGGAGAATTTTTTATCACCTGGCCTGGTTAGTTTTTCCGGGTTCGTAAGGATAGAAAACCCGGGAAATTGTAACAAACCCCTGTCGTACGACCATATTTGCAAATAATTATGAAGTCTTGTGAGGCTATTTTAACTTTTTTGTGGGACGCTGTTATAGGAAAAATAATTAAAATAGCCTTGCAAGAAGTCATAATTATTGGACTACTAAAAGATGTAACCTAATTTTTACTTATTTGGGGGGAGGGTATTAGAACCCCTATTCAATCTGAATCAGTGAACTGAATTATCGTCTTTTGCAGCAGTCCGGGGTAACGAGTCAACATCTCGTCATCTGTAACTAATCATGTAAATTGATAGTCAACAGTTTCAGGGACAGGGGGTCCACTTCCTATATACAAGGTGATAGGACGTGCCACTGGAATAGTTCACCTTTTCAAGATTGAAAATATGTGAATAGGTCGGGAAAACTATCAGAAAATCAAATATCAATATAAGTTCCCATAACTTCTTCGTCCGTCATCTTTCTATGTGTTCCCGGCTGTTTTTATCAACCAACTTATAAAAACACATACAAAAAACCCAGCAGAAGTCTAATTTTTAGTTATACGTCGGTAACATCAGACGTGAATGTAGATAATAATACTCACTTAACTTGAAACTGTGAATCGTCGAAGTTTAGATATGTTTCCTATGGCCATGTTATTACAGGGGACCTCAATATCGTCCAGGACAGAGAGGTTAAAAACTTTTTGAAAAAAGGACCAAAATATCGTCCTCCAACTAAAAGGTGCTCTTTCCTAGTTTTGTAAAAAGTGGTGTAAACGGGAAAAATCTGATAAAAAATCTCTTGATTCTTATTTAAATAAATGTATGAATGTGGTAGATAAGAGAATATCACATTTTGAAAATAATTTAGAAGTAAATAATAGAGTACATAATACACCTTTTTCCAGAATAAGAAATAAACTTCAAGAACTTTCAAAGCGGTTTGTGTTTGTACCGGCCGACAAAGCAGCCAACAATGTGGTGATGGTATGCCGTAAATACTACACGGACGTTCTTAAGAATGAAATTTTAAATTCATCTACATTCAAGTCCATCCGCTCCACAGAGAGTCATATAGTAAACAAACATATCACAACCACATCAAAGCTTAAGGCTTCTTCTGAACATTTGAAGGTCCCTACTATGCATTGGCTACCTAAACTACACAAAAAACCATTTAGATATCGTTTCATCTCGGCCTCTAGTAAGTGTTCTACAACTAATCTTTCAGTGCTTTTAACAAGTTCATTAACTACTTTTAAAGAGCTTATCATAAACTATTGTAATAAAAATATATAGTGTATAAACTATAGTAAAAATTCTTTGGATGTTTTAGATAAATTACATGCTTTTGATGGTCCTTTTGATTCTGTTGACAGTTTTGATTTTTCTACTCTTTACACTACACTCCCACACTATCTTATCAAACAAAAGTTTTCCTATTTAATTAAATGGTCGTTTGGTAAAGCTGAATGCAAATATATTTGCTGCAACTCATTTAAAGCCTTCTTCTCTAATGAGAAAGGTAAATATGCTAGATATACTTACTGGAGGTGTGATGAGATGATTGAAGCTGTTAATTTTCTCCTTGATAATATTTATGTACGTTTCAGCAACAAAGTTTATCGACAGGTTGTAGGTATCCCTATGGGCACTAATTGTGCCCTTTAATAGCAGACTTGTTTTGTACTGTTACGAATCACAGTTTATGACTAAACTCAGTAAAGACCCGTCAAAATTGCATTTAATTGATAAATTCAACAACACTTACCGTTATCTTGATGATATTTTTTCGTTAAATAATCAAGAATTTTCTCAATATACTGCTGAAATTTACCCCAAGGAACTTACTTTAAATAAATCAAATTTAAACGGTAATAACTGTCCTTTCCTAGATTTAGATATTTCGGTTTTAAACGGGAAACTCCACACTAAAATTTATGACAAAAGGGACGATTTTTCGTTCCCTATTGTTAATTTTCCATTTTTATACGGTGATGTTCCTTTGGCACCATCTTACGGTGTTTATATTTCACAGCTCGTTCGCTATTCCCGTGTCTGTTGTGACGTTTTTGATTTTAACGAACGTAATCTATGTATTACTGGTAAATTATTAAAGCAGGGATATCGTTACCATAAATTACTTAAAACCTTTACTAAATTTTTCCATAGATATAAAGATTTGGTTTTGAAGTTTGGTTGTACCTGTAGAAAACTTATTTCAAACGGGATAGCACGTCCTCATTTTTACGGAAATGTTGTTAACCGTGCCCGGAAATTTAGAAATGATCCTTGTAAACTTATCGCTCCTTTAAATAAACTTATTCTAAAGGTTACCAATTCAACACTGTAATAAGATCATTGAATATTGTTTTATTGGTATAAATATTGATTTTGTTATCAGTAAATTAAAAGCAAACTAAATATTACTAGTATGTTTTATACATATACACATTCATGGATCTACAATCTGTCGATACCTGTATCTTGGCATTGCACAAGGTCATGTTTTCTCTGACTGTTTATGACGTCTTTACACTAAATCCATTGGATGTTGGATGTGTACGGATTGATAATTTAGTCTTAGATGCATGATTTTTATTAGTTGTTAGTGGCTTTGAACTAGATGTCAGATAACTGCGAGTACTCTCAGATCTGTTCCTAGTGTCTTTTGTTGTTTGGATGTACAAGTACCCTGCCACGTCCACTTGTATTTTGTCCATCTGATGAGTTAAGCCTTATTCAACTGATTTTTATAGTTCGTTCTTATGTTGTACTGTTATATCACTGTCCCAGGTTAGGGGAGGTTGGGATCCCGCTAACATGTTTAACCCCGCCACATTATGTATGTATGTGCCTGTCCCAAGTCAGGAGCCTGTAGTTCAGTGGTTGTCCTTTGTTTATGTGTTACATATTTGTTTTTCGTTAATTTTTTGTACATAAATAAGGCCGTTAGTTTTCTCGTTTGAATTGTTTTACATTGTCATTTCGGGGCCTTTTATAGCTGACTATGCGGTATGGGCTTTGCTCATTGTTGAAGGCCGTACGGTGACCTATAGTTGTTAATTTCTGTGTCATTTTGGTCTCTTGTGGACAGTTGTCTTATTGGCAATCATACCACATCTTCTTTTTTATATTATCTCAATGATAAGTAAAGGGTGGGGTAACAGAACCACAGTGGCACTCCTATCAATTAAGTATTGATATAGCCCCCCTCCCAACCCCACCCCACCCCCGAGTCAACAGTATACCTTTTTCAAAATGTCAGCTTACAAAGAATCACTGATGAGAGGGGAGTGTAACCGATAAATTGATCCTGAAACAGATAAGATCTTCCCAGTTATGGAGAACCCCTTTCTTTGAGTGAATATAAATTTATTTCGGGGTGGAGGGTGGGGCGGGGGCTACTTCAATACTTAATTGATAGGGGTGCCGCTAGGGTTCTGTTACCCCACCCTTTTCATATAATTTAGATTTTAAAAATGTATACCTTTTCATATATTGCGTAGGTGAAAATGTAACCTTTTTCATATAGTTTGGGTTTCATGTGGTGTGTTATGTAAGAGTGGAATACCAAAGTGTCAAAAGAGAAAAATTGGTTGATAAAAACACAGACGGGAACACTAAGAAAGATGACAGATGAAGGAGTTATCACCTTATCATATATTTCTGATAGTTTTCCCGACCTATTCACATATTTTCAAGCTTGAAAAGGTGACCTATTCCAGCGGCACGTCCTATCACCTTGTATATAGGAACAATGAGGAAGTGCCCCCCCTCGAGAAATTTATAGTGACGTGGTCTCAAAATTTAAATAAATATAAATCTGAATTACAGGAATATCGATTAGCAGAGTAAACATACATGTCAATCTCGAAGTTATTTACGGAAACGACCGACTGTGCTCCTGGAATGTAGGTATTATCAGGAACATATATATATATATATATACTGTTCCCAGGTATTATACATTTGTGTATTTTACTGCTACAAGATATTTGATTTGCTAATCACGCACCAGTTGCTGAGCAGAGAACCATATTTTCAAGACAGGGACAGTCTATACTAACAGTTAGTATTCTCAGATCCGGACATCCTGGCATTTAAATTTTTTAAAGGGGTGATGCCAATAGGAATCATCTAGATTTTTCATCTATTTGAAGGTGATTACTGATTATTTATATTGCCGATTATTTTTAACCAGAGGATATAGTATGATAAAAATCAAAATGGAGATATTATATAGTGTCTTTAACAATATTAAAAGAGTAAAATTACTATATTCAACTGTTGTCGATATATATCAATTAAATTAATTTGCATTGAAGTCTATGGAAAATCTAGAGGATTCTTATTGGCATCACCTCTCAACATTGTTTACATAACACAAATGCTAATCATCGATTGGTCAGTTACATGTTGTGATGTCACTGCAGATCTGAGAATAGAAAGTCCCTGTAAAAGGCCAGGCAAATCCTAACAGTACTGTAACTTAATGATACATGTATATCAAATCCCAGCACCTCGCCCAGCACGGCGTAGGTGTATATCGTTTGATTCAGCGTTTTTTTTTTCGGATATTTAAAAAAAAAATTAAAGAATCAGTATATGATATAAATATGTCTGTGGTCACCGTCGTGCATTTAGGTAAGAAATTCCAGCATGCATCCTCAAATAATTCATGTGTATTTTAGACATCAACAGAGGCGGATTTAGAGGGTTTTCAGGGGCCCCCCTTTTCTGGGAAAATTTGGTTGACTATATAGGGAATCACTGAAGCATGACTGGAGCGGGCGCCCTCTTAGGCAGTCAGTGGGCCCCCACTTATGAAATTTTCTGGATCCGCCACTGATCAACATAACTGAAACATTACATTATTGTCCAGTAATTATGTAAATCATTTTGATTTACAATTACATATATATCTGGGACTAATGCATGTATAGATCTGTCAGTTTCCACAAAGACATATAATACATGTATTATATGTCTCTGGTTTCCAGAAAAATAATAAATATAATTGTATCTTAATCTTTGGAAAAATCCGATTTCAAATTGTTAAATTATTTTACTTCATAGTTATGTCAAAGTATACTTTTTAAAGTTTTATATTTTAAAATTAAAATGAATCTGAAGAAAAACTTTTAAAACTGTAATGACATGGTCAGTCAACTAATTTGTCGAATGGCTGATTACAGGTAATTAAAGCATGCAGTAATTTTCCATTACGACAGTGCGTGTACCCTGGGGTGTATAACGTATAGAGAACATCCTGTCTATGTGTAATGCAGATTGGTGACATTACACAAAATTTCTTTTGTTAAATGTAGTTAAGTATCTGTGTCTATTCCTTATTGCAACACTACAAATTTTCGAAGAAAAAAATGTTTAATTAAAAAAAAAAAATTATTTATATAAAATACAGAGGTAAAAAAGTAGCAAATAAACATCTGTAACTACGCTTGAGTAAACATAATTTCACTATACATGTACGTGGCGTCCTTGGAGATCAAAACCCCGTTTAAAAAGGGTTTGTCTACTTTCGTCTATTGCCGAACACTCTATAATCAAGGATTAGTACAAATCCTTGCTATAATATAACGAGATTCGTCGCCAATATCACCACAATTACAAGTACAAATATAATCTTCTTCTAAATATTTTGCCATCTAACAATTTCAAAAGGAAATTTTGAGTCGACACTGAAGTACCAAAACTACAAAAAGAATCACTATTTTTTGTAGAAGGAGGTGTCGAAAATTAAACTGTTTTAATCTTTTTTTCTCCTAAATTAATTGAAACTCCTGAAATAATTTAACATTATTCATAGACAGCTTAGATATGCAAATCTTTTTAGAAGTATGTGAGTGTATAGTAATAATTTGTTCATTAAACCCCCTTTTTCCTTCTATAAAATTTCATTTTAATCGCTTTTATTTCCAAATTTGTGTTTGCTAGGATTGACACTTAGAACGTACAACAAGAAGTCACGATTCAGCTTTGGGATTTTTTTCCTTTGAACTTATCTTAATTTAAAAAACGTTTCAGTATTGTCTGAAACATTTTTAAAAGGAAACGGCTTGTAAACAAAATTTATTTTTGAATATTAATATTGAACAATGATTGTTAAGAAAACAATCTGTCAAAGTGGTTTGGCAATTAACTGGCTTCATTCTGTCAAAAATGTCTCCTTTTTATAAGTTATTGATTAAAAAATTATTTGAAGACGTACTAGTCATTTCCTCAACTAAATACATTTATCTATAAAGGACTATGAATAAAGTCAATTTGTCAAGAACTTTCTCTAATTTATTTAAACAATTGTTAAATAATTAATTTAAACTTTTGTACTAAATCTTTCTGTCCGTTCACCAATACTTATTTCTTGTTAAATGTTTTCATATCCATTGCTCTTTATATATTCGAATACTTATAATTTGATAATTACTAGTCACATTTTCCGGATGCTTTTTATCCTATTTTCATATCAAACAACCATGTTACCAGTAGAGCGGAGTTAGATACAAATTTAGGAATTTGGTACTTAAAATGTTCAACAACAAAATTCTCGTTTTCTTTTACCTGGATTTTTTTCCTTGCTTCGAAGCCGCCACCCTGTATACAATATGACAATATACCAATCAAAGATAGCAATATACAGAAAGTAAGAAACTGGGTGTTGAATGCCGCAGTAGATCTGAACTTGTAAATTTGTAAATTGAATTTAACCTGTTAAGAACGTGTTTTGTTGAATTGTTTAATAAAATTACAAACATAATCTGGGCTGATATGCATACATTGTAAAACGGAAGCAAGTTGACTCGTACCATTGTAAAGAAAATATAGCTGTATAGGCCTAGTTGAAAATCTTTACAAATTATTTATTCTTTCAATTTCTATTAGACTAGTACTGTCTGGGTGCTTCTTATGTGTTTTAAATGTTTGCGTTTTGTATGCTATAGTAAGTTTTATAGACTGTTGTACGTCATTTAGTCGTTTTTAAGTTTTTGCCATAGCTTTGTCAGTAAGTCTTCGATTTAAAAGTTTTATATAATTTGCATCTCTTGTGCTGTATTTTAAAATGTTTTTACACAATTGCTGCTTCTTTACACATTCATCAATACACCAAATATAAAGCTTTCGTATATATAAAAATAAGGAGATGTGTTATGATTGGCAATGAAACAACTATCCGCCAGTTCAATTAAAAAAACTGATATACAAGCAAATGTGACTTACTTCCGTACTTTAGTCAGAAAGGTCTTGAATCTGAATTCAAGGATACGAAGTGGGAAGGGGTAGAGGCGGATTAAGCCCGCCCCTTTTTTCCGAAAAAAATGGTTGATTATTTAGAGAATCACTGTAGTGGGCCCCCTCTTTAAGTATGACAGTCAGTTCCTCCTTATGACATTTTTTTGATTTGCAATTGGTGAGGACTTCATAAAAAAATATTTAGTAAGTTTCTGTTTTGTGATAAATAATGTATTTACATTCACATAGACAGAAATAGGATAAAATAAACTACCGAAACATAAGAGGTTATGGATGGGGGTTAACAGAATAGAGAATAACGGGCAAAAAAAATAAAGATTAAAGAATAATGAAATGCTAAAATAGGAGGGAAGAGAACAATGAGCAAAAAAAGTGTAAGATCGTGTAAGTTTGTAGAAATATAGCTGAAAAATTAAAGAAGCCCCCTCCAAGTCTAAAATATTCCTTAAATTCAACTAAATATTTTTATCGTAAGATTAATTTTACACTTAAGATTTTTTGTGAAAAGGGCTACTGACTTCAACTGGTATTTAACTCGGATCCTTTAACGCTGCCGGGATATTTTGAGACAACGTGCATGTATTAGTAGTCAGCCGAAAACCACTAAGCCTTTTGCATCCATACGTTTTTAATCAGGATACTGACTGCATACTAAAATATCAATGTACAAGTTAATGTTCTCGAGGGATGACCCTGTCAGTAACCTTCTAGACACGGTTCATTTTACGGCGGCTCATTTTTGTCTTAAAAATAAACATAATTGATAAGTTTCCTTCCCCTGCATTCCTCAGTCGCACTTGTAAATAGCAGTCATTGGCCTCAAGACATTTGTACACTATACGTTACAACACTTGCCGTCAGTGAAAATATTAAATAAGAAGGTATTGAAAATTAATGCACACACACTATCAAACACAGACATGATATTTTTTTTCTCAATTTGCCTAAATCGTTTTTCCGCAAATTATACAACGAGGGAAAACCCACCACTTTCATTGACTTTGTTGTCTTTGAACACAGAAACCGGCATGCTGTGAATCTGAAACTCCCCCAAATGAGTAACTATCCATTACTTTTCTAGGGTAAAGTTTTATTTAATACACACTTCAGCAGCGGATCCAGCCATTTAAAAAAAAGGGAGTGGGGTTCAACTACATGTCCCCATTCAAATGTATTGATCGTCCCCCCAAAAAGGGGGGTTCAACCCCAGAACTCCCCCCCTCCCTCAATATCCGCTACTGCATTTGATTTGAAATGGCAAAATTAATCGTAAGCAGTGGTAAGTATACTGTATTATTCATGACTTAATTACTATCAATATTATTTGTAAGTTTTTTGTGGAACTGACTCCTAAATTGTTTTTCCATGCTTACGGTCCATCTAAGTCGTAAGCTTTTTTTTAAACCACCTCCAGGGTATTATGTCTGCTCGCCCATATAATCAGTTTGCCCTTCGTTTATCAAAAATGAAATATATTGATATATTAATTAATGGTAAATAGATTAAATAAATTCAGTTATATATTTGACTGACTAGAATTATTGAGGAATTTGAACCGTTCCTATTTTAAGTGATAAAAGGGGTATCAGGTGTTTGGGGCCCCCTTTTCTGGAAAATAATTGGTTGATTATATAGGGAATCACTGAAGCATGACAGGAGCAGGCCCCCTCTAAGGCAGTCAGTGGTCCCCCACTTATAAAAATTTCTGGATCCACCAATATTAAATGGATCTTCAGTTGTATTATATTAAATAATTTATACCTGTATTCTACATGTTCTATAGTGCAACTCAAAGGAAAATAATGTAAATTATCTGGTAGTAGCAATACAATATAAATATTGAGCAAAAATTCTACAAACTTTACATGTTTACCATACTCTGTTCAAAAACAAACATTATTCATCACAGTAACAAAATAAAATTTAAAATCAGGGCGAATGGACCCAGGGCAAACAGGTATTAACTTATTCAGGCTAACAAATTTAAGTTGAATGTGAATCAGGGCGAAGGGACCTGGATCCAAACTCCATCAGGGTAACTCCTATACAGGTCAAAACGTCATGTTTATAAGTTTCGTCAGGTGACCAGTACCTCACTTATCAAAATGAAACAACATGTTATGCCAGGACAATTTACATCTTTAATTTCAACATAATTTTGGTTTTGGTTATGAATAAGTCGAACCTTCTTCTATAGGCCTATCCCCACCAGGAACCAAATGATGCACAAGTTAGGTATAGGTAACGATATGAATGCAACAATGAGCAAAAGCCATACCATCTAGCTAACTATAAAAGGATTTGAATAATATGAAAATAATTTAATGGTTTTGAATTTTTTGAAAAAGCCCAATGTTTATTTTTGTGTGCATTTATTTTTGCTAATTTTGAATAATGGACAAAAATGTGAGATTGATAATTGTGATTTAAGAAAACTCTGCATACATATTATAAAATTGAAAATGGGGAATATGTCAGAGACAACAACCCAACCAAGGAGCAGACAACAGCCTAAGGCCACCAATGGGTCTTCAACGCTGTGAGAAAATCCCGCACCCAAAGTGGTCTTCAACTCAAAAATATGTATCAGATATAAGAATGCAATACAGCTCTCAGTCGCATTAATAAATTTAAAAAACCTCACATTAAGTTCTGAATATCAGAATATACAGTATTGTAAGATTCTCAAAGTGTACACATGGAGCTGTGAAACTGTTAAATTAATCATGATAATTAAACATGTTAAAGATTGGCATACAATTTGGAGTAGCCTTATTGCATCCTATAGTGTAGTGAATTCAGGGGATAATCGCACTACCTCTTTGATTTTAAAGTCCTTAGAATCAATCTTTGATATTAAAATGCATACTCTTGTACAAAGGAATATAAGTATGCAATAGACATATGGTCTTCAAAAATGAGAGGTATCCATGCTATACATTTATGACAAGATCTTAATCAAGTATTAGTTTTGGTTTGTTTAAATATTTCGGAGGTTAGTATGACATCCTCTTTTGTGATGATGTTTTCGTTTAAAGTTGGAAAAAATTGTTTGAACCAACAAAAATAAATACACTAAGTTAATCTAGAATTATGTGTTTATCATTTTTTTTTATGTTTAGGTTGTCAGCATATGAAAAGAACAATGCAGTTCGAAAGTCTAAATGTGGATAAGCTGAGGCTCAAGGTCCTACTTTTGCAGATTTTCATATTTTGCATGAATGAATTTGAAGTTTATACATGTATCATAGAGGGCAGAGAAAGAAAAGAAACACGTTGTTTTATGAATAATAATTAAGCGTGTTATATAATCTAAACAACTTTCAAACAAGTGGGAGGTTAAGCTAGCTATAAAACCAGGTTTATTCCACCATCTTCTTTGGACAATACATGTACCAAGTCAGGAGTATGACCGTTGTTTTCATTCGTTCCGTTGGTTGATAAAGTCTAACGTTTGATTCCGTCAGATTTGACTATGGACTTCCCCTTTTTGAATATACCTTGGAGTTCGGTATTTTTATAAATTGACCCATCCGTGTGTCAGTCATTCTGTCCATTGTTCCGTCCGTCAGTCAGTAATAAGGACATATTATGTAGAATTGCATATCGAGAGGAAATTATGAGTCAATATTTTTTCTAGGAGTAATGCCGCTTTGAAAATAGAATTTTATCTTTACTGTTGCAACAGCTTTTCACCGCAACTCCTCTAAAACCACACATCAGAATTTCATGATACTTTGTAGATAATAGGGACATTCTATATAGATGTGCATATCGACTGAAAATTAAGATTAAAATTTTTTTTACGAGCTATGCCCCTTTGAACTTAAAATTTTGAATGAACTACTGCAACTTCTCTGAAAGCACAAAACAGAATTTCATGAAACTTTGTAGATTATAAGGACATACTATGTAGATGTGCATATCGACAGGAAATTATAATTTAATTTTTTCTAGGAGTTATGTCCTTTTGAACTTAATATTTAAGATATACTACTGCAACAGTTTGGCATTGCAACTCCTTTGAAACCACACAACAGAACTTCATGATACTTTGTAGATAATAAGGACATACTACATGTAGATAGATGTACATATCGACAGGAAATTATGATTCAAATTTTTTGTACGAGTTATGCCCCTTTTAACTTAAAATTTTAAAAAAACTACTGCAACATTTTGTCGTTGCAAATCCTCTGAAACAACACGAGAATTTCTTGAAACTTTGTAGTCAATGAGGACATAATATGTAGATGTACATATCCACAAGTAATCTTTATCAGTTGACTTTCGTAGGAGTTAAGAGTCTTTGAACTTAAGAATCTAGTGAGATTTAGGAGTTATGTCCTTTTGAACTTAAAATTTAAGATATACTACTGCAACAGTTTGTCATTGCAACTCCTTTGAAAGCACACAACAGAACTTCATGATACTTTGTAGATAATAAGGACATGCTACATGTATATAGATGTACATATCGACAGGAAATTATGATTCAAATTTTTTGTATGAGTTATGCTCTTTTAATTTAAAATTTTTTAATAAACCACTGCAACAGTTTGTCGTTGCAAATCCTCTGAAACAACACGAGAATTTCTTGAAACTTTGTAGTCAATGAAGGCATAATATGTAGATGCACATATCCACAAGTAATTTTTATCAGTTGACTTTCGTAGGAGTTAAGAGTTTTTGAACTTAAGAATCTGGTGAGATTTTGTTTGCCAAGTGGTTCTTTAATTGTTAATACTTTCATACATAGCTTATCCTTTTTTTAAATATAGCTGACTTGCTGACAAATTTAATATTCTGCTGTCAATACAGGATACGAAAAACGTAAACAAATATAAGATCCGCTTCTGTAAAAAAATATTAATTTGTCAAGCAATATTTGTATTTCATAGCCTTGTGTTATGTAAACATGTTAAGTAGAATTTCATTTTTAAATGTTTTGTAAAATATTGGTTGACATTAGTAATTCTTACTGCGTTATACTTTATATGGTTAATGACCAATCAAAACGCTTGTGCATCCTGAGTAATATAAGTAGAAGAGTATATAAATAATTACAGGAAAGATCTGAAAGGCATTAACAGTTTCAAACCAATTGTAAGTACATTTAAAATTATAATAAGGTTTTACAGTTATATAGTAACTGTTTACATTTGCTTTTATGTATAATCATGAATCGTATTATTATATTTGCGTCATCTGCTTTTCCTAGAGCTGGAAATCTTTTCCGTGGTTTATTCTAACTTCGTCAATTGGCCATCCGATGATCTAGTTTCTGCAGCAGCATCATTTCAATAATTGGATATCATTATTGCAGCCGTATAAATATTCCTTTAACATGTTTAACAAATTGATTTAATTAGGTTTTTTTGTCATCTAAATATCATCTTTATTGCTGTTATAACAAAAAACTCGACCTATTACTAGATTTTGGCTTAAGAATTGAATGCTTCTTTTTGTAAATTTATTGGGGTGTAAAAGCGTTGACCGAAGTACATTTTGTATGAAGCGCGGAAGCGCTTCATTCTAAACATGTGCGCACGGTCAACGCTTTTACAACCCTATAAAATTACTTAAAGAAGCATTCATACTTATAGATTATCGTTGATCATCTCAACGAGATTGATGTTCTCGCTTGAGCCGGTACGGCGAAAGTGAGAAAAGCAATCAAGTTGAGATGACCAATGATAATCTGTTTATCGCTATTTTACCCATGACGACGTTGTTAATTTCATTGACAACAGGCACGTGCGTCTTTAGTTTCTAGCCATAATTTTTCATATCACTCTACTGTGCTGAATAAGGAAATTATCAGTCAGTAAGATCAAAGGAAAATTTCGTAAAACAGCGATAATTATAATTACATTATTTTGCTAGAATCATGGAAACACGATTTCTATCAAGTTTTTTTTTTTGTTTACCTGTGCACTTTATTTTTGAATCTCGTGTCATCATGAATGTTACATTTTATGTTGAAATGAAGGTTAATTTCAGAATGACGCGAGATTGCTGTTAGCTAATCAAAATAACGTATTATAATGAAATATACATGTAATGTAATTATTAGATTTTAAAGCTCATACCATTACCTTTCATTGACATTTAAAAATATTTGACTGCAATATAAAGGAAAGAAATTACTGTTCTTTATATCCCTTCAAAATGTCCGATGAAGGGAGAGAAGAATATACCGATGCTTCAACTTTGGATCTTTGTCTTAATTTTTAAGTTTTTCAATCATGACTATTGAATTCATTTGCACCTTTCTAAAGATGCGGGAATCGATGAATAACATATCTAATTATTTTTCAATTTGAAACTGCTAATAGCTTTTTAAATTGTGTGTTTAATAATCTTGATTCCAAAATTCAAAATGCAGAATAATCCAAATAGCGAAAAGTAAAAATTGTTATTTTTACGAAAAAACTTAATACATGAATTTGACATGATGATTGTGAATGAAACTCATTACTTCCCAAGGGTAAGTCTAATTTAATTTTGGAGATCTAGTATATACATGGATGCTTTTTTTTTCACAATAAAGATGTCTTTGATTTTCCTGCTGTATACAATCATTGTCTTTGGAGGGTAACAGTGTTTGAAAACACCGTAGCACAAACACAAAAACAAACACATCCCCTTTTCAAGGAAAACTTTGGAAAGCGGCTTGGCGTAAAATCATGAGCATCTTAAGATTCTTGGATTGCTAAATGTTTATTTATCTTGTTTTTTTTATTTTGTTTTTTTTTTTAGAAATTGTTTACTTTACGGAAATATAAAGAAATGTTATCTCTTAGTCATGGATAGATCGATTGAAAATAATAATTTCCTTTCACACTATCTTGAATATTGAGATGAACATCTGACGACAAACTTAATATTTTTTTGGCATCCAATCGTGAAGACCTTAAACTTCATCTGTTTTAATTTAATCGTTGAAACATGTAAATTTAAAATTAAAACAGCAATACTATGCTCTCTATTACAACATTCAATTATGTTTGGTCTATCTCTTGAGAATAAAAATCAGATGTGGTATGCTTGTCAATGAAATCACTTAATGGCATATGTTGGAAGAATGTCCAGCTCTCCCCACTTTAAAGGACATGTGCACCAACTCGAAAAAAAAGAAAGATCCACATGTGACGAAACGTGCGCCTGGTGTACGAAATTAAAAGCCTGGGTACCGTTTCACAAAGCCTTCGTAAGTCTACGTGTCATCGTACGTTCATCGTAAATAAATCGTAGGTTTTACAGCCGTTTCACAAAGCCGTCGTAAGTTAAGATGAGCGTAAATAATACGTAAATCCTGGCGTAACTTACTACAGCTATACCCAGTCGTATCTCGATCGTAGTTTTTTCGCGAATATGAATTAAACCATATCTAAGATGGCTTTATTCTCGATCAAGATGCCGCAAATGTTAGAAGACGAAGAAGAATCTTCAATATTAGAACCACACTTTCTTCTTTTGATCATTTTGAAATTGAAATGGATATTATATCCAGATACAGACTGGATAGACACAGTATCAATGAAATAACGTTGGCAATAGAACCAGATATATATATAAAACATGATACAAATAGGTCCCATGCATTTACTCCTGAAACGCAGGTTTTGTTAGCTTTGCGCTACTCACTGGTTCTCCGGTAAAGCGCCCATTTTATGACACTGATTTGTCCCACCCTTTGGGTAAGTAACAAAGCAAAACTAACGACTTCGAGTTATATACCCGTAGCTTGTTATACTTATATCTGAGATTTTTATATTTCTTTATTATCTATATTTTTAATTTTTATAAAGTTTAGTACATATTGCACAACGATAGTGATCGTACCGGCCGTCATAATGTTTTCTTCGTAAACCTGTAATTCCGTTAACGGAAAGAACAATTTTCATGCAAGACTAAATATTTAGCACAACATAGAGTGTGATATGAGTTAAATTTGATTATAAGGTTACCATAAATAATTTTGTTTATACGGTTACCATAAATAATTTTGTTAAATGGTCATTTATTCCAAATCATATCAGTCTTGAAAACTAAACAAAGTTGAAAACTGCAGAGATTTGTTAAGGATGTAATCTCCGTGGAATGGTATATTCTAAACAAACACCTATTTTAAAAATAAATTCTACATCCAACAGATCGATATCGGTGTCAACATTCAATTTTAATACAACTTCTATCTTTAGATTCACGTATTATGTTTTATAAATGACGAAATCATCGAAATGTAATCTCCGTGGAATGTAATCTCCGTTCACGTTTTTGTGAAGAGTGCTTTCTTTCACGTCCGCACTTCTATCGATGTATTGGCATGCCAAACAACTATTTTAGATAATGATTACGGATGGCGAATATATAAATTACAGATCAATAACTTACATTGTAATTCAGACGACATAAGAAGACACCATGTGATAATTTTAATTAGTCAATTGTTTTAGTGTAACAGAGTTGCTTTTTTTCTTAGATCTACAAAAAAAAAAAAAAAAAAAAAAAAAAAAAAAACGAACTGGATGTTTTTATATCAATATTAATAGAAGTAAATAATTTTAACCCGTTTTCAATATTAAAGATCTGAAACTTTTATTATTAATATAAATTTGATACAGAATTTAATACGATTAAACAATTATGCAAGTGGTCATAAAAATTGCTCTGCCTAATGAGTTTAATATATCATATTGCACAGGGAGAGAAGCTTTTAAATACTTTCTTTCATTAAAAATGAAATTACGACGTCGGCTTAGAGGGCATGGTATATATTGTCCGTTACATTTATTAACAACACCTTGTACAAATATTCTTTTCGAAAATAAAAACAGTTAAATAGAACAAACAAAACTATCCGTCACAATGATATATGAGGGTCTGGATTAGGGGGAAAAGGGGGGTGGGGGTTTACATTTTTGTATTCTGTAATTCTTTCGGCCATTTTTCTCTATTCAGTAAGAAATAGGCTTATTCTGTAAATTCTTGTGTTCAGACCGTGCATATGAAAATTTCCTGTTGTATCATGATTTTGACATGATAGATCTTTTAATCTGTATCAACGACATATAAATATTTGAATCTACATTTTAAATTGATACAAAAAATCAAAATTCTCTGCTCTATAGAATTTCATAAATGGAGTCTAAAATATATCCATAATAAATGCACCGTATCAAATGCATATAATAGAACAACTACTAATAAACTGCTACGCGTCGCATACTATGTATAGAGACATGCATCATAAATCTAAGTTAAAAGACAAATTAACAAAAAAATAGGAATTCTAAAAGCTTTCTTTGACAAATTTTATACTAACTTCATTTTAACAAGTTTAAATTACCTTTTCTAAAATAGAGCTAAGAACTGTTTGTAATGTTGTAAATTTAATTCGTTTGAAATTTTTATTCAAATACGCTGTTGAAGATTACTAAGCGCCAATAAAATACAATAATTTTGTATTTTATAAATTAGTGTCTTCGATAATGAAAAATTCGTCATCGAACAGTCTCATTATCATGTCGGTATTCGAAATGACTCGTTTCATTGTTATTACAAAAAATAGGTCATAATAACATGACAGAGTTTTTTTTTTTTTTGCTTCAGAATGTTCTAGATAAATATACAAAAAGCAAATTTTAGACAATGTACCCTCATAAGCCTGGAAGTGGCTAGTCACATATAGTTAACGGCGTTTTTCTCACAATGATGTTCTACCTCCATAAGCCTGGAAATGTCGTGGCGGGTCACATATAATCAATCCTTCTGACTTCATAAATTTTGTTAGAGAGTCGGCTGAATTAAGACGTTGTGTGATGAAAAATTAATTAATTTCCTTCCGTGAAAATGCATCGCATGTACAATAGAAATGAATCGCCCCTACAGTGAAAATGAAAGTCTAGTATCATTATTCGACAGTAAACATGAATCGCATAACGAAAACAGCATAGTGAAATTTAATTCAATATCAACAAGCTGAATAACAAAACCTGTTTTAAGTTATACAACATTAATAATTATGTTAAAAGGTACATTTTTCTGCTAATGAAACTTAATTGCTGCTTTTAAATCTCTTGCACGCTCTGTTCGTGAACTATTCTTAATATTTATCTATTTGTGTATCAATTTTACACATGGATGGCTGTAGGCGCGATGAAAACTTGTCCGCATCTCATACCTATATCATGAATTTATAAAAACAGTACACGTACGTTATATCTTATTTCTTATTCTATTCAAAAATCATGAATTTGTCGTCTGTTTATTTATCATTCTACATTAGAATTCATAACGGATACAGTGAAAATGGTATTTCAGGATTCGCACATTATATACACTGGTTTTGTTTATTTTTATTGGACTTTTTTTAATTCTTTTTCAACGACAACGCATGCAACTTCTTATTTCTTGTTTGAAAATTCTTCTCTTGGTCATAAATCTGCATGAAATATTTGCCACTGTACGTTCAGAAAACAGCAATCAATCAATCATATCTCCTCTAAAATTGCAGTACTATAATAACTTTAGACATTATCAAATAATTGTTTAGTCTCGTTGTACCAGAGTTATCGTTCTTACTGAGAACAATAACGTCTGGTAGCAATTGTTGAGATATATGTTATATTCATGAGCCTCGACTACGATCTGTAGGTTTTTTTCCTAATATGCGATTGGATGGCATTTACATGTTGAATAATATGTTGTTATTGAAATTCTATTGGTTATTTCAAAGTCATTTAATCAAGTATAGATTCACCATATCATTAAATTTATCAAATAAAAGCAACATGCAGTAATTATACCGCTGTACAAAAAATCTTCATATTCAGCACTCATCAAGTATAATGTCCACTTTACTACATTCCATTGTTTGTTTTAATTTCTCTTCAAGATGTGCAAAATTGTTCTGGAATAAATATTAAATCTTTAAATGACAAAATTGTAACTTTAATGTAAAGGGACTGTCAACAACAAACAGACATATCTACAAAAAAGTAATGCATGTACTTGAGTTATATAATGCAGTTTTTTTATTTCTTTAAAGGTAGTTTTAATAAATGAAGTAATTTAAAGTATATTTACAAATGCTCATTACTTCAGATACATGTATATTGACCTAGATTTAAAAATTTAACACATGCATAATTATATAAATTTTAAACATGTTTGTACATAAATAATAACACAGTCGCTTGAATTTTAGTGATAAAAATATGATTTTTTTTTTAAATATTTATACCACTATTTTTTAAAATTTTCTTCATATTTTTATCACTAAAATTCAAGCAACTGTAATAATAATAATAATCATATTAATATATACATTTAAAAATAATAATAGTGTTTTTTGGGGTTATAGAAATTACCAGTTTGTCCTGCAGCATGTGTTTTTAGATGTAATTTCTGTCCTGCTTTTTTATTTTTCACTCTATTAGGTCCTGATTTTTTTTATGGTATTCGGACTATTTTAACATAAATAATTTGTCATCCCGCCTTATTTTGCAAATTGTCTCATCCTTCCATTTTTTTACTCAGCCATAACACCTGTCCTGCCTTTTTTTCAAATTTCATCCTAACAAGTTGAAAGTTGCAAAACTTTGTGCACAAGTAACGCATATAACGTTATTTTCCGTGCAGAAATCGGAGTGTATGTTGTATAGATATAAGGCATTATCATAACTGTAGCTCTTGATGTTGCTTCCAACCGGCACCAGGCATGATGATTGCTACTTCCTCCGTTTGTTTTTGTCTAGTGTTACCGCAAGGGAACCTCAAGTCTAGAAACTTTCCGAAAAAAATCAGCTCGCGTGTTTGCATATTTGGACACGCCTTCGCATCACAATCATTCGAACCGATTGGATCCAGACTCTACATATGCATATGGAGCGTCTGGATAATCGAGACTAATAATTGTTAAAAAAATTCGTTTAATCCTTTGATCAGATATAAACACGTCTAGTCACTCTCCTATTATTTCAAATTTCCGATACAAAGAAAAAAAGTATTATTGAATATCAAAGGAAGTAACCCATCAAAGATACAAGGCTTGTGTTTCGTCTACAAATGAAAAACATACGAACACACCCACTCACCTGATTCGCTCGTCCTCAAAAATATAAAAATTCAAAATATAAAAACAATTATATACAAAATAAAGGATAAGGTCACCCCGGATGCCGCACAAATGCCAAGGCAACGAACGAGAAACCGGAAAGGACATACTTGGATTCCAAACCGATACCACTAAATGCCCAGCTGTATTCCTGGTAGAGGAAAGCCGAAAATCCTACGATAAAGCATCTCGGAAAGAAACTACCGATCCATTAGGGGAACAACAGCTAAAACCCTCAGACATCAAATAGATTGGTCTGATAGTTTCCCACATGGAAACTACTAATGGATTCCATCTGACTACATGTCTCAAACAAACCTGAAAATATCTGCAGAAACTTTCCTCAACAACTAAATATTATCCAAAACATAAAATATAAGATGTAAGGATAATAGTATTTATCCATAAAACCAATTTGGCAAAACAATTTCAATGATGTTGAAGGATTCTCTCTGCAAACATTTTCACGTCCGCTCTCATCGGCATGCTCGACTCATCGATCTGTGAAAGAAGAGTGTGCCATATTCCGATGTAAATAAACTACGATTCACACCTCCTGTTTACAGAGTTCCGTTTTACGATACACTTACGAGGATACACAGTGCGTAACTTGCGATCAACTTAGTAGTCCTTTACGATGCCTTTGTGAAACACACGTAACGGGAACGTAGAACCACACGTAAACGGATCGTTAAATGATACGATGATCGTAAGTTAAGAAGGCTTTGTGAAACGGTGGCCTGGTATCTTAAATGAGTATATTCATAAAACCGCGTTAGTTGTTCTAACGTCAAAAATTACTTTACCATATTTTCAGAACGGGAAAACATTTCAAGCTTTTATCCACAATACGTTTACATTAGTTATTAACTCTATAGAAAACGTTTGGTTGTTGTGTAGTTCTACAGCCGTACATGGTCATTTTAGATCACTTATGTGAAGGTAAAATGGAGTTTTTAGCAAAAATCTGCTGGACCTTTCATTTCTATTGCAAAATACCAAAATTGTGTCGGTTAATCTTTTTAATTTGGTGGTCTAAACCTTCTGACCACAACTTTGCGAGAACTCTGCTACTACGATAGACAGTTTTTTTCTCTCAATCAAACACATCTATTGATAAAACATTACTTGTATAGTAAATGATATGTTTACGAACTAATCCTTTTACACTGTATCTGTCTGACTCAAATGTTATTCAATCTGTCAGCCACATAATAAAATGGATTTCTGTTGACGAGTTTAACTTATATGGATATTGACTGTACAGAAACATTATCATAAAAGCTCAGAAAAGAGAAGATAATTACACCTGTGTAAAAGGTTACAAATTTGAGTAAATGATATCGTCTCATTGTTCACTGAATAAATGTTGTGACTGTTAAATGTAACAGTACAGTGGCGGATCCAGAGGAGGGCGTAGAGGGCGTACGCCCCCCTTTGCTTGCACTTTTTTTTTTTGGTAAAATGATTAATTAGACTTGCTATTTCCCGTGTATTTAATTTGTATGCGACAATTCTTTACTTATAAAGATATTTTTCTCTCGTATTTAATGTAATATATTATTGATTATGTCAAAGTCATGTGATTCGCTACGGTGGAGTTGACCAGTGCGTCGAAAAAACGTCACTCAGTCATTTTGAAATTCAAATTACAGTAACACATTGCTTAGGCTGAGAATGACAAGCATGACACCTTCAAAGCGAGTAAGGATCGAGCAAGAACGTATTGACTTCTATTTCTCAATTCCACCAAACAGAAAGTAATACTCTATTACACTCTCATGAAAAAAAAGTTCCACAGCAATATTATTTACCTACGAAAACATGTTTAACCCCACACGCCCCAGCCCATTAATAACATTGCTGAATAATAATCCCCAGTACATTTGATTTGAGGGGGCAGTCTGAGATATTTAAGAGAAAAATTCTGACCCTGATTTTTGCCTTAAATAAAAATTCTGGCCGTATCTTGATTGAAAACAATACCGGTAATCTTGTCCACTTTTTTGCTATTAGAAACAAAGATTTTCAACAGAATTATTGAGTATTAAATGAACATAATGAATAAAAAACGGGCGTAATTTTTTTGATGTGGCCTTTATGTCTCCATTTGTCGACCGTCATTCACAACTTCGTTGTCATTTCAGACTCATTCGTAGCCTTTGGTTGATTTGGAACCCCTCACTTCCCTTGTTGGGTGAAACATTTCAACCAAACATTTGGATAAAAATTGCTAGTTTGTCTTTGTTCGTGTCTGTCGTATTGTAAATTTCATTGAATGACCGTATATCTTGTTTTCAACAAGAAATCTGTGAGGTTATGCTAACTAACCTTACAACAAACGAGAATTTTCCATATCCATTTTTTACTGACAAATCTCACATTAAGTATATTAGTACATAGCTTTGGATCCATCCAATCATTTTATAATAGACAATTAATGGGGAGAATACGGCATCAAAAATGTCCAAACCTTACACTTTAACTATAAAATATACATGCCCCACGTCAGGAACCGTTAAAAAAGTGCATTTTACACTTATTTTATGTTTTTTAGCCAAAAATAGGTCCAAAAAAATTTTCGCCTCGCTCCGCTTGGCACTGTTTTTGTACTCTTTTTTATTTTATTAATTTTATCATTATTTCATTTTCCAGGTATTTGTCACTAACCATTGTTACAACAAAGAACATGAAGTACTTCGTCGTTGTGTTGACACTATCACTCTGCATTGCAGGTAAAACATTAGATATATATGTAGAAGTCTATAAAAAAATACTAACTAGCAAATTTCTTATGTATTGGATCGTCCTGAATAGGCGATACTGCGTAGATAAAGAAAATAATTATAAAAGTCTTAAGATTTGTGCAACGATACTTATGTAAGATTTTTATATACGAAACGGTTGTTATAAAATTGTACACATAGTCTTCGTCAGTGTCAATGTTTTTTGGTTCAAATGTAAAACAATAACCGAATAAAATCAGTACTTGACTACTTCAATTATTACACAATTCTATAAC